>JAXGGA010014179.1:0-32892 GCA_038373865.1 Uloborus plumipes | reverse complement strand
CAGTTTATCATTAACCCATTAATGCCTAGCGTCCCTTTTTAGGGACGGTTCGAAAAATGTGTCTGAATTTTCCAAAAATGAACATTTCAACCAAATAATTGTATTTAATTTTTACTTTGGTATTGCTTCAATTCTGTATTAACAGATTGCAGCACATAACCGCTGTAAAGTGTGATCTGTAGCCATTTGATTATGATCTTTATCAAAAATTACATCGTTCGCAATCTCAAGAACAAAAAGCTAAGTTTTTAAAGTTATTAACAAGTAAATCTATCTGTGTTTGATATATGTGCTACTTTGATCGATGTTTTAGTTTACCTCTTTTTGCAATTTTGTAAATTTTAAATTTTTTTAGGATTTTATAGCAATTTAAGAACGTCCCTAAAAAGGGACGCTATAGGCACCAAAGGCTGCATTGTTGAACCGTTGCTGATTTCTTGCTTAGAATCTATAATTTATATCAAAGAAGTTAGTAAATGTTTTTAGACTGAAAAACAGATAATAATTGTCATTTTTAGCCTACTTTCCCGTTAAAAATAAAAGAAAGACGAAAAAAGTATCAAAAATAGCTTAATGCATCTAAAAAATATCGCCAAGTCCAAAAAATATCGCCAAGTTAAAAAAATATCGCCAAGTCCAAAAAATATCGCCAAGTTAAAAAAATAAAAAGGTAAAATGAATATCGAAAAATTAAAAATTTGAAAGTAGAGTATTGAGATGAGGAATTTGTGCGTCGGTCGGTCGGTCGGTCTGTCGGTCTGTCTGTCCCCCCTAATAACTTTTGAATGAACATTCCGATTTGGACAAACTTTTTTTTGTTGGAAAGATCTCGGCGAGTACAGCTCATTCCCATATTTGATTTTTTGATTTGAACAATTTTTGGTTCAACTTTGAGCCGTTCAAAAAACCGGTCCCGCGATACTAACTTTTTAATGAACAGCCCGATGTGAACAAACTTTTTTTTGTTGGAAAGAACTTTTCAAGGGTACTTCATTCCCGTATTTACATTTCCGATTTGAACAATTTTTCGTTCAACATTGAACCGCTCAATCAAGCTGTCACCCCAAATAACTTTTGAATGAACAGTCCAATTTAAACAAACTTTTTATTGTTTGAAGCATCTCGGCAAGGATACTTTATTACCGTATTTAAATTTTCAATTTGAACACTTTTGGTTCAACATTGAATCGTTTAAGCAACCTTTCTCCACCTAATAACTTTTGAGTGAACCGTCCGAATGGAAAAATTTTTTTTTTGTTCGAAAGATCTCAGCGACTGCAGCTCATTCCTATATTTGATTTTTTGATTTCGACAATATTTGGTTCAACTTTGAACCGTTCAAACAACCGGTCCCGCGATGCTAACTTTTGAGTGAACAATCCGATTTGAACAAACTTTTTTTTGTTCGAAAGATCTTTTCAAGGATACCTCATTCCCGTATCTACATTTTCGATTTGAACAATTTTTCGTTCAACATTGAACCGCTCAATCAAGCTGTCACCCCTAATATCTTTTGAGTGAACAGTCCGATTTAAAAAAACTTTTTTTTGTTCGAAGGATCTCAGCAAGGATATTTCATTACCGTATTAAAATTTTCAATTTGAACATTTTTTCGTTCAACATTGAACCGTTCAAGCAACCTTTCCCCACCTAATAACTTCTGAGTGAACCATCCGAATGGAATAAACTTTTTTTTGTTTGAAAGATCTCGGAGAGGCTTTCCCATGCATTCCCATATTTCGCTTTTTGATTTGAACCATTTTTCGTTCAATATTGAACCGTTCAGAAAAAAAATTAACATTAGCTTCTACGGGGAATTTAAGTTGAATGTTGATCCTGAACTTAAAGTCGGATTTCCTTCAAACTAACTTTGTAAGAAAATGGTTTTGATAAATAATGTTTGTAACGTACTTTTCTGAGTAATCTTCTATGAGGACTCTGATTCCGACTCCGACTCCGCAAACATGGCGGAAATGCAGGCTCAGAAAAAAAAAATTACTGACTGTGCAGACGATTTTTTGTTTATTTATAAATTTGTTTTATTTTATTTATTATTATTATTTTTTTTTTTGGCAGACGATGTTTTTTTTGTAACAAAAATTTTTCATTCACGAGAACATTTTATTCTTTATTTATATTTAACAACTGGCAACACATTAAAAGTGAAATTCGAGACATTTTATTAACGGACGAGTTTTTTTTTTTTTCTTTTTTTTTTCTTACTTTGATAAAATGTGTTTTGATGCTCTTTGTACTTTTATTTATTCATTTATTTATTTTATTATTATTATTATTATTTTTTTTTTTTTTTGAAAACGATGAGGATTTTTTCTACGGAGGAACAGTTACACTCTTTAAAAGGTGCGACAAAACTTTATTTATTCGTTAATTACTTTTTACGTATCTACTTCATCTGATGAAAGGGGTATATTTTGCTTTTCGAAATCAGCTCTAAGTGCTAAAAAGGTATGTTTGACATAATTTTAAGTCTCAGATAATCAAGAGAATAATGATCAGATGCGAGAATGCCGATGTCGATGTACGGGAAAGTAGGCTCGTTTAGTTCTTGACAGAACTTCTTGTTAAAACTTATTTTATTTTCAAAATCTAATTAAATTAAATTAATTAAAATAATAAACTTAATTATACAATGGTCTTAAATATTTTCTCTTCTTTTTTTGTAATTACAAAAAATACTCAAGGTAAATTTTGAAAGAAAGCTATTTCAAAATTGTAATTCTTAAAAACACTAATCATTCCTTATATTTCATTACTTTTCTATTATGCATTTAGGTGTTTTTTATTGTTTAGTCTGACTGTTGAAGAAGCCCTAAGCTGTTTCATAAGCTTAGTATTTCACCTTGATGAAGAATTCAAGGATTGCATATGTGTCTGTTGTTTAGAAAAGGGGGGGGGGGTTGCAGATTTAATTTCAGAATTCCCCTAAAATCCAATTTTGATCTCTACTGTGAGAATTTATTTACTTCTCTTGCGCTCCTACGTGATTATTTGTCTCAGCAAGGTTTTGTGCAAGAATCGGATTGAAAAATGCTCATGAACTGAAGTCACGTTGTTCAAAAAAGAAAAGAGAGGAAGTTTTGAATAAATGTCGATGACAGGTAAAATAATATTACGTTGGTTCGGTGAAATAATAGCAATGTCATAACTATTGCATTGAATCTTCATGGAGTTTATCCTATTGTAAAGGCTAAGGGATTGTCCAACAGCGAAAAGAAAGTAATTGAAATTGATGAACCAAATATATATGGTTGCTCAATACAAACGTTGCATAGGGAAAAAGATCCCATGCATCAAATATCGGGAACTACCGGTTTTTGATCCACTCTAAAAAATGGTGGTAGCCGCTCTTCATTTTTATTTTAAAAGCTGCTGTACAACATGCATTGAGCTCAAGAGAGTTGAGTTAGGTATTATGGGGCTAGTTGTTATATTGTTTTAAATAAGACTCAGGTAAGATGTGCCCATTGAATTAAAAGACCTTATCGGAATGCAGCAAATGCAATACGTAGGTTTGCAGAACAAATGTTTTGCTGCCTTTCATACTCAACAACACCAATATTTAAATACCAATATTTAAATACCACCAATTTTAATAATAATCCATGCAAACGTTGTAGAACGCTCAAAGAAATGCAGATTCCAAATTTAAGCCGGGATAAAACTAAAGTAATTTATAACGTTAAATCAGGGGTAAAGTTTACATATAAGTGTTTTCCTCACTTACAGTTCGTAGTCAAGTCAACCAATAATGTTGAATCATAGACTGATAATATAAGTCTTACTTTTAGTATACGTGTTGAGTTGACTAACTGGCTAAGGAGAATTGGAATGATATCACCTTATCTTCTTTTGGCCTTATTTATCCAAATCGATGCACTATTTTGGGACAGATTCGCAATGTTGCTGAAATTTTCCATGTATTTCTCGAAACAGAGCAAGCTTCAAGTCTTTTTTTTTTAATCTGCATTAACTCCTTAATAATCCAGTAAACAAATAGTACGTTCTTAGCTGATTCACTCTTTTTAAACGGTATCTTACTCTGATCCTCTTGTATTCAATTTCAGACAATAATCTTTGGAACACTGTCTAACTTTTATAGTCAATGTTAGATGTATTTGAAGTGTACAATACGAAAATATGTGATATACCTCCTCCCTCCCTCTCACACACACACACTTCTTATTCGAACCCTTTGGGGGGGGGGGGGTATGCCTCCAAAAACACTTTGCCAAGAACAGGATACATGCAGTGCTTTTTAGAGCCAATACTTATGTCTTTCGAACGTAATTACAGCGCCGAGTGCTGGGTAACAGCAACGTGGTCGCTTGGGAAGATAACCGACGATTGATGTTATTCATTTTCTTCAGCGGATTATTTTACATTTTAATGGAATGTTTAATGTTTTTTATGACTTTTTATGTTTCTTTAGAGTATCCCTTTAAATTTTAATGAATCTTAGTTTTTAACCGACTTCAACAAAGGAGGAGGTTATCAATTCAAAGCGTATGTTTTTTTTTTTTGTTTGTTCGCACATAACAGCTGATCTACTGAACCGATTTGGACGATTTTTTTTTAAATCGATAGGAAATGGTGTAACTTAGGTACCATGTACTCATATGACGATATTTGTTTACTAGAAAAAAAGTTATTATGGAAAACAGTAAATTTCATGTCATTTCCTCATTAAATGATTAAATTTTCAATACATTGTTGCAAAAATTTTTTGCCTCGCAACAGCAATATTAATAGTAATCATGATGAAAAATTTGAACCAAGGCTTAACTTAATCTAACATGAAACTCATTAGCGGTAACGTACGTAGTATGTGTTAAAATCTTATAAACAACGAGAAACTAGAATTGCTTTGAAATATAAATTAGTTGACAAACCGTTGATATTTAAATGGCTTTGATTAAGCTAGTACACAAATAAATACCAGAGAATAACAAAAATTATTTTTTAGTGTCAATCGTTTATAATTTCAGACGCGTTGATAGTTTCTTCCTTTTTTTCAGTTTATTTTATGGAGCATTTACTTAAGAAAATTAGGTTAAGTTCCGTAATGGAAACATTACCTTATTTCATAAGTACACTTACACTAAAAAGAATAAAATAAAATAATTTTGGAAAAAAATAGAACCGACTTCAGTTGGAAATTGCTCTAAAAAGTAAAAAATAATTTTTTTCTTTGAACACCATCGAAACTACTTTTTAACCGACTTCAACAAAGGAGGAGGTTATACAATTCGTCGGAGAAATTTTTTTTTTTTTGTATGTTATAAGATTACTCGAAGATGCCTGGACCGATTTCAAAAATTCTTTTTTTGTTAGAAAGGTCTTTCTTTCCGATTGGTCCCATCCTCTCGTGGTCCAAGTTCGATAACGGGAACCTGCAGAAATGTTTCGAAAAAGAAATTGGGATCACAGTAATCGTAATAATGACCATTTTGAACGCCAGGCTTCTCTGGATTGCATAATGAAATTCATTTCTGTGGTCTTTTTGAAAATTTTAAACCGAGTATCTTTCTATCTCCTGCTTTTTTCTCCTTAACTCCAACGAACTAAAAGTCGTACCAGGTACTAATTGATTCGTAATATTTCAGGTTTTATTAGTCTTAATTTACATAAGTTTTGATAAAGGAATTCTGAAGAAAGTGAGGAAAATCTCCAAATTTTTGCTCAAATTTAAAGCGATTTGTCCTAAATGATTAAATATGAAATACATTGTTACAAAACGTGATTGATATGAAACAGTGATTATAATGATAATGAAAATTTTGAATGAAGGCTTAACTGAAGCAAACATGAAACTCATTAGCGTGCCACGTACGTAATACGTCGGAAGATTTTATGAACCGTCAGCATCTAGTGTTGTTTTGAAATATAAATTAGTTGAAAAGCCGTTAATATTTAGCCTTTGATTAAAATAGTACACAAACAAATACCAGAGAATAACAAGGATTATTTTTTAGTGTCAATCGTTTAAAATTTTAGACGGGTTGATACGTTCTTTCTTTTTTTCCCTTACATAGTTTATTTTATGAAGCATTTGCTTAAGCAAATTAGGTGAAGTTTTGTAATGGAAACATTACCTTATTTCATATGTACATTTACACTAAAAAGAATAAAATAAAATATTTTTGGAAAAAAAATTGAACCGACTTCGGAACTTCACTCGGCAAGTGCTCTAAAAAGTAAAAAAAAATTTTATTCTTTGAACACCATCGACACTACATTTAAACATAAGTTTTGAAGTCGGTGCAAAAACTATAGGTGAAATGATGTTTAACTACATTTTGCCAGCATTTTTCAGAGAAACCATTGAAAATTAAGAGCTGAATATTTGTACAATTACATAAATATGTGGTTGTCAATGTAGTGTATGCGAATGCTATTAAAGAACCTGGATTCATTGCAATTTATATATATAGTTAAGTATAGTTAGTTCGTATGATTCTATATAGTGTTTTTGCACCGACTTCAAAACTTATGTTTAAATGTAGTGTCGATGGTGTTCAAAGAATAAAATTTTTTTTTACTTTTTAGAGCACTTGCCGAGTGAAGTTCCGAAGTCGGTTCAATTTTTTTTCCAAAAATATTTTATAAACATAAGCTTTGAAGTCGGCGCAAAAACGATAGGTCAAATGATATTTAACCATATTTTGCCAACATTTTTCGGAGAAACCATTAAAAATTAAAAGCAGAATATTTGTACCATTACACAAATGTGTGGTAATGAATGAAATGTATGCGAATAACCTGGATCCATTAAAATGTACATAGTTGAATTATAGTTGCGTATGATTCTATACATTGTTTTTGCGCCGACTTCAAAACTTATGTTTAAAAGTAGTTTCGATGGTGTTCAAAGAAAAAAATTATTTTTTACTTTTTAGAGCAATTTCCAACTGAAGTCGGTTCTATTTTTTTCAAATTATTTTTTGGTTCAATTTGTTCAATTATGGGTATATGCTATTTTAATGGAGCTGGGTTGTGGTAGCATAGTTGTTTGAAGAGACTGGAAATACATAATGGAGTAGTTAGATAAAATGTACTAATAATTTACCAAATAAACAAAAAGTATTGCCAAATGAACAGCCAAAAAGTACCTCTGAAAGAAATGTAGCGACTGAGAGAAAAGTGGGCGAATTTGCGGCAACGTGATCGATTGGCGGTAAATAAAAGGAATTTATGCAACATGAAACACGCCAAATCGTCAAAAAAGTTCACAATATTGAAATATCTGTTACCATTTTCATTATTTACACTTTAATTTTATATTTCACTGGAAATTTTTATGTTAGTTAATGTTTTGTATTTCTTTTGAATTTATTTTATTATCATTTATTGTGGATATTATTATTATTAATTTTCCATTTGGCAAAACTGTTTTCTATCTTAATGTTTTTAGTTTTTTTAATTTAAACATATCGTGAATCTCGCCAAGCGACCCTGTCACCGCATGGACCTGATTCATTATTTAACGGATTTTTCACATTTTTATGAAAATTTGGCTTTGCATGGAGCTAAGGTTTTTGAGTTACTCTGGTAAGAAATGCATTTTTTTACTTAATAGCAAAATTTTATTGATACATTGATAGTTGGGTGCTCGAAACAATCTAATCATTCTATTCCGGCAATATCAGCAAATACGAAATTGGTCTTTTAAGTCAAAAAAATTCGATATTAAATGCAAAAACTCCACTTATTGAAATCTTCCTGAAAAGATTTTTTTTTCTTCTGATTTATCAAGTAACAACTTTCGTAGCATATTCCAAAATCATAAGTAAAGAATGAATAGAATGAATAGCTGTTTATATACAGGGTGGTCCTAAACTCATGGTACAAACTTTTAGGGTAGGTCAAGGGCATTGTAACAATGACTTTTTGTATAGGAATGTATAGTCGCAAGTGACGTGGTGAGGCGTAAACAGGGGAAATGACAGCCGAAAGGAAAAACAAAGATTTTATTCAAAGCGTTGTTGACAATTGTCATATTTACATTAAGTGTTCAAAATTGCGTCCACCAGTAGCGATACATGCTTGACAGCGTCGGTGGAGCGATTGGCGTACACGTTCAAAGATGCCTGGCATTTCACGCACACTTGCAGCAGCTACAGATATGCGAGCGACGAGATCCTCATCTGAGTCAACTGGAGTCTCATAAACAAGATTCTTTAAATGTCCCCAGAAAAAGTAATCGAGGCTCGATAAATCGGGAGATCGGGGCGGCCAAGGGACTGGTCCACCACGCCCAATCCATTGAGCACCAAACGTGGTATTCAGATAATTCCGAACATTAATGCTGAAGTGTGCTGGCGCCCCATCGTGCTGAAACCACATGCGGTTACGAATGGCGATCGGAACATCATGCAGCAGTTGTGGTAACACTTCCTTCAGAAAAATAAGATAGCTTTCGCCACTTAGTCGCGTGGGTAGCAAGTATGGGCCAATCAAAAAGTCGTGCACAATACCAGCCCACACATTAATACAGAAACGTTGTTGAAACGCATGTGGACGCGTTGCATGTGGATTATCGGTTGCCCACACATGGGAATTGTGCGCATTAAAGACACCCTCGCGTGAAAATGTGGCTTCATCTGTAAATAGCACATGATCTACGAAATCCGGCTGCAATGCGCATTTCTGCATCATCCACTGGCAGAAGTTCACGCGGAGAGGATAATCTGCGGGATTCAATGCTTGTACTTTCTGAAAATGGAAGGGGTGTAAGCGATTTTCGCTTAACACTCTGCCTACAGTCTGATGACTCACACCTACGTCATGTGCAACAGTTCTTGTGCTTGACTCTGGTCTATCAGCCACAATGTTCAAGATGGTTTCTTCCAGCCTTGGAGTGCGTACAGCTCTTAATCGACCAGTGTCATGTCTGTTGACGCCGAAGCCACCTGTTTCACAAAGTTGACGATGCAACCGTTGAAAAATTCTGTGATCCGGCATTCGGCGATCAGGATACTCCTCGCGATACATTCGTAACGCAGCTCTGCCGTTACCATTTGCACGACCGTACATGTAATGCATGTCTGCTTTTTCTGAATTCGTGAAGTCACCCATCTTCTACGGCAGCACAATTGAGAATGGCGCTTTTCCTCATTGCGATGCATCATATTCAACAGCGGCTGGACATCTACTGCCCTCTACTGGCAATGATACCAACTGATCCCTCCATTTTTCTTTCCTTTTATTTCTCTTGTTTACGACTCACCGCGTCACTTGCGACTATACATTCCTATACAAAAAGTCATTGTTACAATGCCCTTGACCTACCCTAAAAGTTTGTACCATGAGTTTAGGACCACCCTGTATAGTCATCAAACTTATAAAATGAGATATTAAACAGAATAATTCTCTACTAAAATTCGTCTGTTTTACGTAACAGAACGAACAAGTGCAAATTTCTCTTAAAATACGAAATTCGAAAAGAAATCCAATACAGTAAAAAGCAGATAACTTACTTTGAATTTTAAATGTTTACTTCATTAAAACAACTTGTAAAACAATGTGTAAACTAGAAACTGAATTTAATATATTTGATTATCTTGATGCCAAAATAATTGTTATACACAGAAATAATAAATATTTAAAGTTTTATTTACAAGAAGTGCATTCGTAGTTGCTCCATTGCGATATATTACTGTCTGGAGTGCTATCTGGGTGTAGAATTTAGGGCCAAATTCAAGTGAAACACCATTGCAATCGCTTCGAGACGATCGCAATTGCAATCGCTACTGGAAGTCGAATTAAGAATAGCATCTCGTAGCGATTGTAACGTTTCACTTGAATCTAAATTTGGGAATTTGCGATTGCATTGGTGAGTACTCCCAATTGCATTGGTACAAACTCCCAAAATAACTTAGGCAGGGATTCAAGTGAAACAGCACTGCGATCGCTTCGAATTGCAATCGCTACTGGAAGTGAATTACATTATCATCAACTTAACTTGGCATGACGTCACTACGGGTGGAGCCAATAAGAGCTCACAAGCACTCAGCGATCTCCTCTTATTCGCCAAGTAGGCTGTGACGTTTTATCTAACTCGTTTTTCATAGGCAAACGTCACGCTGACGTCACGATGTTTTTATCAAGAAACGTTCTAATGTAATTCATTTCCAGTAGCGATTGTAATTTGCGATGGCCTGTTTCACTTGAATCCCTGCCTTAATTATCACGGAAAGTTCACAAAAAAAAAACGAGCTAAAAGCGAAACATGTATAAGGCTTTTAATCCATGTTTTTGCATAATTCCTCTGATAGGAGGATAAGAAAAAAAAATTCTGTATCATACATATTTTGTGCCAAATGAGAACATGAATTATAATTGTTTTTGACTTATTTCATGATAAAATGAAATAGGTGAGCCTTGAAATGAAAATTCATTGTTTTAATTTTAATCTTTGTTGGAAAATGCTAATATTTAAATACCATAAATTTTATCAATTTGTAACCTAAAGGCTCATGTCGATTATAAAAATAGGCCTAATAATAGGCTAGATTCCTATAAAAGGGTCATTTTTTGACAAAAAAACTTGAATTTGAGCATTTTAGATTTTTTTTAAATTTCAAGACCCCGCCTGTGAGAATTCTAGGGCATCAAGGAACCTCTGTGTCAAGTTTGATGAAAATCTGACGCAAACTGTGGAGTTGTACAGAGAACAAGTATACAAACAAACAAGCATTCATTCACTCATTTTTATTGATATAGATTTAGGGAGAGTGCTAAGTATGCGCTACTTGACATCGTCTTTATTTCTGAGGAAGCATGTGAGAATAATACGATTGACTTTTTGATGCAGGAAACCTTTTTAGAGAGCCGCTTTAGCGGGGAGTAGTTTGTTGAAACTGTCCTCGCAACTGTAAGGGCGAGCTGTCTTCACGGCGAGTAGGCTGTTTAAATTTTCCTCACTACTGTAAAGGCGAGCCGCCTTGGTGGCGAGTAGTTTGTTGAAACTTTCCTTGCTATTTTAAAGGCGAGCCGCCTTGGCGGCGAGTAAGTTGTTTAAACTTTCCTCGCTACTTTAAAGGCGAGCCGCCTTGGCAGCGAGTAGTTTTCTTAAACTGTCTTCACTACATTGAAGCCCGTGCAACGCCGGGCCACGCACCTAGTCATCAATACTATTAAAATCTGTCCGCTTCTGTTTGTCTATCTGTCTGTCTGAAGCTTGAACTTCTCAAAAACCTCTGAGAGTAGAGAATCAAACATAGTACCATTCGATTGGAAATTTTCTAAGGAAGACAATAAGACCAACCGCGTAATTATACGACGTTAATTAGCTGATATATTAATTAAAATGTTGATTAAATTCTTTGCACTTTTAAAATTCCAAGACATTTATTTCTTTCCGTTGCCATTTTAAATTAAAACGTTAATTAAATCA
Organism: Uloborus plumipes; assembly: GCA_038373865.1. Taxonomy (NCBI): domain Eukaryota; kingdom Metazoa; phylum Arthropoda; class Arachnida; order Araneae; family Uloboridae; genus Uloborus; species Uloborus plumipes. The sequence goes on along the minus strand of JAXGGA010014179.1, from coordinate 21,476 downwards.
TTGAACTAGTTAAAATTCCAAGACTTTTATTTCTTACCATTGCCATTTTGATTTAGGCAGGAATTCAAGTGAAACAGGCGATCGCAAATTACAATCGCTACTGGAAATGAATTACATTAGAACGTTTCTTGATAAAAACATCGTGACGTCAGCCTGACGTTTGCCTATGAAAAACGAGCTAGATAAAACGTCACAGCCTACTTGGCGAATAAGAGGAGATCGCTAACTGCTTGTGAGCTCTTATTGGCTCCACCCGTAGTGACGTCAGTGCCAAGTTAAGTTGATGATAATGTAATTCACTTCCAGTAGCGATTGCAATTCGAAGCGATTGCAATAGTGTTTCACTTGAATCCATGCCTTAAAACGGTAATTAAATTATTGAACTTTTTGAAATGCCAAGACTTTTATTTCTTACCGTTGCCATTTTAAATTAAAACGTTGATTAAATGATTGAACTATTTAAAATCGCGTGACATTTATTTCTTTCCATTGCCATTGTAAATTAAAACGTTAATTAAATTATTGAATTATTTCGTTTAGTTTCGTTTCGTTTGGAGCTAAATTACACTTGGAGCGAGGGTGGGAGTCGGTTATACATACATACTCAGAGTTATCGGCTATACATACACGCCTATTGAATTATTTAAAATTCCAAGACTTATTTTTCTTACCGTTGCCATTTTAAATTAAAACGAACTATTTAAAATTCAAAGACTTTTCATTCTATCGGTTGCCATTTTGGATTACGTGTTACAATAAAGGTCTATTCTATTCTATTCTATTCTATTCTATTCTATTCTAGAAGTCAATAAACTTCGACACACATGAGGACTGCGTACTATGCGCCTTGCCTCCACAGATAGTATAATACAAATTTTTATTGAAGGAAAGAATTTACAGCACAGAGAAGGAAGTTACACCCAGGGCAAAGGCGGGAATCGAACCCGCGCCTCTTGAGATTACAAACTGACGGGCAGACCCACTGCGCCGTCGAGGCCCGCAATAAAGTTCTAACACCGTTATTCACAAACACGAATAATCCTTCAATGTTGCCACTGTTGAAGATTATCCCAGGATTCGCACGAAATCGTTATTCACAATCGCAAAAGGAAGATTATTCCTGACTACAAACAGCGAAATATAGCCTCGAATCTGAGCCGCCAATATTGGCGGTTTAATTCCGCGATTATACTCTCTACCACACGTTTTACATGTAGGAAAAGACAAACATGGCGGATATGATGTTTTTATTTCGAAATATCCATCTGATTCCTTACTTTTCTTGCGAAAATAGCCTGTAATATGCATCTTAGGACGAAAAAGTAGCGTGATAACAACGGTAGAAAATTTCAGAAACATTTTTAAGAACTGAATAGATTCTTGGTGGCCCAAGATGGACGCTGTTGAAATTTCTCACTTACAGTGAGTTTTTAATTGATTTAAGTACCTTAAAATTAATATTTTTGAATGAAATTTTTTTTGAAGATGCAGTTTACTAAGATATATAACATACATAAGTTGTGGAAAGCTCTGATGGTTAGAAAAAAATATAAAAAATAACAAAGATCTGTCAGCTTCCCGAAAACATTGGCGGCCATGATGGGCGACTAGGAATCATGGGAATGTCGTCAATGTCACCTGATCAAAAGCCGCCAATGAGAGAAGCTTTTACATCTGTGTCTAGAAAATCTCGCGATTCATCTATCCGAGGTTGGTGAATAAGAACGGTGGCCTGATCCGCAACAGACGATAGATCAATCCTGGGATTATTCCGCAGCCAATTCGTGATTGTGAATAAGAATGTAACAATTGTTTTTAGTAAAACTTTTATTTTTCTCTGTTGCCATTTTGAAAATGTGTTTCAAATAAAATTCTAATTGATGTTTTTTGCTGGGACTTATTTTGGCTGCGAGCAAAATATTAAAACAACTTTTTCGTTTAGACATTTGCAATTAATTTTATAGGAAGAAAGCGGTTTTGAAATAATTGTTTTTGGTAGGGAATTTTGTTTGTCATTTAGGGAGAGAGTTAAGTATGCGCTACTTGACATCGCTTTTAGCCTACTTTCCCGTTAAAAATAAAAGAAAGACGAAAAAAGTATTAAAAGTAGCTTAATGCATCTAAAAAATATCGCCAAGTCCAAAAAATATCGCCAAGTTTTAAAAAAAATATCGCCAAGTCCAAAAAATATCGCCAAGTTAAAAAATAAAAAGGTAAAATGAATATCGAAAAATTAAAAATTTGAAAGTAGGGTATTGAGATGGGGAATTTGTGTGTCGGTCGGTCTGTCGGTCGGTCGGTCTGTCTGTCCCCCCCCCTAATAACTTTTGAATAAACATTCCGATTTGGACAAACATTTTTTTGTTGGAAATATCTCGGCGGGTACAGCTCATTCCCATATTTGATTTTTCGATTTGAACAATTTTTGGTTCAACTTTGAACCGTTCAAACAACCTGTTCCGCGATGCTAACTTTTGAGTGAACAGTTCGATTTGAACAAACTTTTTTTTGTTCGAAAAATCTTATCAAGGATACTTCATTCCCGTATTTACATTTCCGATTTGAACAATTTTTCGTTCAACATTGAACCGCTCAAGCAAGCTGTCACCCCTAATAACTTTTGAGTGAACAGTCCGATTTAAATAAACTTTTTTTTGTTCGAAGGATCTCAGCAAGGATACTTCATTACCATATTTAAATTTTCAATTTGAACATGTTTTCGTTCAACATTGAACCGTTCAAGCAACCTTTCTCCACCTAATAACTTCTGAGTGTACCATCCGAATGGAATAAACTTTTTTTTGTTTGAAAGATCTCGGAGAGGCTCATTCCCATATTTCGCTTTTTGATTTGAACCGTTTTTCGTTCAATATTGAACCGTTCAGAAAAAAAAATTACATTAGCGCCTACGGGGAATTTAAGTTGAACGTTGATCCTGAACTTAAAGTCGGATTTCCTTCAAACTAACTTTGTAAGAAAATGGTTTTGATAAATAATGTTTGTAAAGTACTTTTCTGAATAATCTTCTGTGAGGACTCTGATTCCGACTCCACTCCGCAAACAGGGCGGAAATGCAGGCTCAGAAAAAATTGACTGACTGTGCGGACGATTTTTTGTTTGTTTATTCATTTGTTTTATTTTATTCATTATTGTTATTTTTTTTCTTTTTTTTTTTTTTTGGCAGACGATTTTTTTTGTAACAAAATTTTTTCATTCACGAGAGCATTTTATTCTTTATTTATATTTAACATCTGGCAACGGAATAAAAGTGAAATTTGAGACATTTTATCGACGGACGAGTTTTTTTTTTTTTCTTTCTTTGATAAAATGTGTTTTGATGTACTTAGTACTTTTTTCTTTTTTTTGAAAACAATTGAGGAATTTTTCTACGGAAGAACTGTAACAGTTACATTCTTTAAAAGGAGCGACAAAACTTTATTTATTCATTTATTTACTTTTTATGTGTCTATTTCATCTGATGAGAGGGGTATATTTTGCTTTTAGAAATCAGCTTTAAGTGCTAAAAAGGTATGTTTGACATAATTTGTAGTCTCGGATAATTAGGAGAATAATGCCGATGTCGATGTACGGGAAAGTAGGCTCGTTTAGTTCTTGACAGAACTTCTTGTTATTTATGAGGAAGCATGTGCAAATAATTCGATTGACCTTTTGATGCAGGAAAGCTTTTTAGCGAGCTGCATTAGCGGGGAGTAGTTTGTTGAAACTTTCCTCGCTACTTAAAGCCCGTGCAACACCGGATCCCGCAATTAGTGCTTATTATATAAATTATTATGAATTTATTGTATTGCTGCTTATAAAGGCCTAATTCAAGAATTGTTTGGAGAAGTAGAAAACGTTTCATTGTGTTAGAACTTTCGCTCATATATGTATTGCTTAAATTAGTTTAATTGCTTATTCTACATTAAAATTCATGCTTTACTCTAAGTTAATCTGGCTTGAATTTATTTAGTTTGCTACTGATATCATGAATTAATTGTACTTGTCAGCACACAATAAATGGAGCTATTAAATGACATAAACTATTTCTGCCTTATTAAAACTACTATTGTTCGTCCCTAAGCAATACATCTCAAACATATTCGCTTATTCTAATGATATTCTCACATGAAAAGAATTGATACGCTATGAGACTCATTAGCCATATAAAAATATAGTTAAAACACATATTAAATTCATGATGCTTAGATACGTAAAAATGTAGGGGAGGAAACTTTTTACATCGAACAAAAGGTTATGTAACCATTCTAGCTAAATTACGCTACATAGACTAATCTAACAATTTAAGATAAGATTTTTTTTTTTTTTTTTCAGAAACTGTTTTGTAGCAGCAAATGTCGATCCGTAACAACTTCTTATCTGGATTCATTGAACCACGAAAAAAAACAAAAGTATAAGAAAGTCAACAGTTAGCGGCAAAATGTTGTGAGTCAAACTATTATAGAACAAAAGACCAAATATAAACTTCCCTCATCTTTTGTATCATTTCCTTCTCGTTGATTAGGGTTTACGTGACGCGAGAAAAGGAAGAAAATGTTTTCTAGATAATGGAAGAGACCAAATAGGAAGAGTATCTTTGTGATTTGAAAGCTTTATTTATTAGAAGCTAGCATGTTTCGTGGTCAAAACCACTGCTGCCGAAATCCCTGAAGGCCAAATAAATTGTATTAGTAGAAATCTTGCTGCAATTAGGACTGAAGGAGGAACTTGAGGAATAATGAAAGATATGTCGTCTGGCAGAGATTTCTAATTGCATTATCTGAAATGTTGTTTCGGGAATAATAAGACTTGACTTTTGTTCATTTGCGCACAGTGCATTCTTAATTCCAGCAAAGCACGGACACTGTTCTATGTCACAAGCAGTTGTTGAGCATGTTTCAGACATTGTTTGCCGATAGGGTATCGACAATTACGATAAAGAGGTGACACGTAAAATTTCCTTTGCAGAGACTTTATTTCACCTGGATGAAGAATGTCTGAGACATAAAATGCATACAAACTTTTATTCTGAGTTTTTGTTCATTATATCAGTAGCTTGGTCAAAACTACACGCGTGGCTTAGACTTTGCGAATTATTTATTTTCTAAAATAAAGAGTGAGGAAAAATGTGTTTAAACTCTAACATTTCAAAAAAATTCGATAAGATTCCGAAATGTGGAGAAAAACATTCATCCAATCCCTGGCATTCATTTGAATTTTGGCGTCTTGCATTCAATTTATATTTTTCGCAATCACAAATTACGATAGGAAATTACTTGTTGGGTTTACAATAGGTTTCTGACTTCTACAGATAGATCTTGCTGCAATCAGACTTGCCACGAACACAATTTGAATTCAAGACGTCAGAACTCAAACTAATACCTAATTAAAACCTTGATAACATCTAGTACCCATGTGCTGGGTACTGGATGTTGTGTGCTGCATAGGATCACACAAAATTCGGTATTTATATATACCGCCATGTGAATTGATGTTGATTATCCTCTGGAACCAATTGCTCCCAAGAGATTGCGCAATCAAACGTTTTTCACATTTAGCGACTGTTGTATTTCCAGAAATAATCCATGAAACCGCACAGAGTCAAAAAAAAAAAAAGTCTACGTATGTATTCTATATGTACCCCAATCGAGAATTGTGCTGATTAAGTATCTCCAAAGGTTTTGTGAAATAGAACGTTTGTCTAGTTAAGGTTGAATACAACATCTCAAAAGGTAATGTATGGATTTAAACAAAAACTAGTAAATAAGACAACCTCAATGAAAATAAATGCTGATTTATTTTTTTCACTAATTTATACTAAGAAAATGACGCAATGAAGATCTTTTCTACTTAAGTGTGCCTACTATAACTTAAGAAATAGTTCAAGAAGCTTAAACAAAAATTAGAACACAGTTGTACAGTGTTACGAACAGAAACTGTTTCGAGTTTTTCGGTAATCATTCCAAGAGGGTGGGAAAACCAAACTTTTATTGTTGAACAGGACTGCTAAATCTCACTGAGTCGTTTTGAAAAATATTGTTTTACAGGTGGTCCTCGATGAGAACGTGAGGGGTTTGCTCGGATCCTGGTCTGGATCAAAAAGAGCAGAGCTCTTTTCAGGGCCCCATCCAACTGGTTAAACCAAGTGTTGTGGTAGGTACAGGGACCCTGGATTTAAATGAAATGATTAGAACAGGACCCAAACTCCTCCAAACTAATAAAATGGAAAGTTTTTAAAAATTTAAGGGGAGGGGGGATCTAGGTTAAAGTTGCAGTTTTTTTTATTCAAACAGAAATACATTTTTCAACACATTTCTCTCACGATTCATATGTACCCAAAGTAAAAGAGCAATTTTGAACCAGATCCTTGACTTATTTAAAATGGATTTCATAACGAAGATTTCCTTTTGAAAAACTATTCTATAGGAGTTTTTCTTCACTTTTATGAAAATTAACGTAATAACACAATTGAAATTTGAGTGTTGAGATGAAAAATAAAAAAAAAAACACACACACACACACACACACACAAATTAAAGTTATCCTAAATGACTGCATTCATTTCGAAAATCCCGTTGCCCAGTCCCTACACTTTTTATAAACTATCCTTATACACTAGTTATCTTATTGTCGAGCGGGCGTCATCTCAGAACTTCACTCACTTAAAGATTCTGCGGGAAATAAAATCAAAAATTTTTAAATGCTCTTGCCAACACAAATTTATGAAAAAATACTTCACTTGGTTTTCATTTCATAACCATTGGAAACCCTACTGACTTTTTCTAGATACACTTTATTATGAACAAAATGTGTGGTCGTTATACATCAAAGTAGCGTACACAGTGTAGCATAAGTAAGGGAACTTGATGAGGGTATTTTACACTAGAGTATGTGTATTTTCACAAACAAGTGACAGAAATACGGGCAATTTCTTTTTAAGCACACAATACGTATTTCAAAACAGTAAAATGAACTATTCTGTTTTCAATTCAACGAATACTTTCGGGTTTAGACCTCTCCCCAAGGTTGGCACAACGGTTATTATTGAGATCTAATTCGAGAGGGACATAGTAGAATATACCATGTCCATGAAAAATTGTGTGTAACAACGCATATAACTCGAGTACAATTAGCTAAATTCGTCTTTAACACATGCAATTTTGTCATCTTGAGGTACACTTTATGAGCCTCCAGGACATTTGCCCATAGGTCTGTCACTTATTTGTGAAAATACACATACTCTTGTCTAAAATACCCTCATCAAGTTCCCTGTAGGACCCTCAGTGCACGAAGACATAAGACAACGAACTGTACACACTTAACTAGATTCGTCGTTAACACACTCAATTTTCTCATGTTGAGGTGCACTTTATGAGCCTCCTTAACATTTCCCCATAGGTCTGTCACTTGCTTGTGAAAACACACATACTCTAGTTTAAAATACTTTCATCAAGCTCCCTTTTGACCCACAGTGCACGGAGATATCAGATCACGAAGTGTGCACAACTAACTAGATTCGTCTTCAACACATGCAATTTTATCACCTTGAGGTGCACTTTATGTGACTCCAGGGCATTTGCCCATAGGTTTGTCACTTGTTTATGAAAATACACATACTCTAGTTTAAAATACTTTCATCAAGTTCCTTGTTGACCCTCAATGCACAGAGATATCAGATCACAAAATGTGCACAACTAACTAGATTCGTCTTTAACACCTGCAATTTTCTCATCTTGAGGTGCACTTTATTAGCCTCTAAGACATTTGCCCATAGATATGTCACTTGTTTGTGAACCTACACATACTCTAGTTTAAAATACACTCATCCAGTTCCCTGTTGGCCCTGATCATTCAGACATATAAGGTCACGAAGTATACACTTTTTCGTTTCTGTACGTACAAAAAGGGCCATTTTTCGTCACCACTGAGGATTAGCCTTGCAAGTAATGATTGATCTTCGTAATATTCATATAGTACTAATTAGGTTTCATGCGAAAATTGTTACTGACCCCCAGTGCAGGGAGCTAGGGCGCCTCAAACCTACCAATTTTTCACTATCTTCGGTGAAGTTTGGCCGCCCCTGACGGTATCCCTCGATGGTCAGCTGTAAAATTTAAAATATATTTCGATTTGGACACTAAACGTGATGATGTACTTGCAAAAAATACTTTGGTTGATGCTCATCGAGCTGAGATAATCGAATTGTAAAAAAGGCCTATTTTAGAAAAACACAAATTAGGTCTAAACTTTACGAATTTTTACGGGCCCCCCAATTTTTTTTTGGGGGGGGGGAAAGAAAAAATACGTGTCTTCTGAAATCTTTAGAAGAATCCACCATAAAAATTTCAGCAAAATCAAAAATGGCATGTATCTGACCTGCCTGACTCTTATAAAAACTGCCTCGTAACAATAAATATGTGTGTGTGGGTATGCGCTTGATTGAAGAAAATTGCTAAAAGCCACTAGAGGATAAGAATTGCAAAAAAAAAATCCTATTTCTTTAATTTTTTATACGCTTTTATTAGTTTCTTATGTGTGTTTGTTTGTCAGTTTGTATGTTACTCTGAATAAAAGATAAAATTCACGTTCTTTACAAATATAAAAGTAATATGTTTAATACTATTATTAATACTAAAGGCTAAACTATATTACATGTTGATGTATTATAAGTGCATGTAAACTTAGCATATATTCAAGAGCTAGGGAAAATCAGAGTTTGATTAACTCTAAAAGTGTATTTTTTAGTTTTTTAAACGATAATTTTTATTATTTTCTGTCATAATTCGAAAACGAAAATTTAGAAATCAAACTATTGAAAGCCCTTTCTTATTTTTCTTCCCTTTTTTCTTTCATAATATTTAGTATGAAAATTTAGAAATTTAATACATATAACTTGAAAAATTCCTCAGTTGCTAGAAAATGTTAAAATCCAAACTTTTGTCATCAAGATTAACAGAAAAAACACTTTCCACTGAATGAAGCTACAGAAGGGACACCTGAAATGAGGCCCACTTCCGACTGTCATCGGAATTAAAGTTTAATTAAATAATGCATAACAAAAGGCAACATATGTGTCATCTAAATTCTAAGTATCCTAATTATTCATACTTTATCATGCAACATGTCAGATCAGACATTGCTTTTCAATTCATATCGTTAAAACCCCTCGCCCGATGTGTTACAGAACCGGAGAAGTAATTAAATTTTAATTAGCGTTATTTAACCCAATATCTCTTTGTTGTAATTTATTTGTGCCATTATGTGCTTTTAAATGAACAAGGAAAGCCGTGTAATATTTTTGAATGTATTTAAAGAGCATAAATTTTATAACAATGAGGATGTAGTTACGGTTAGGAGTGTTTAAGGGGCTATATAAAAATTTCAAACAAGATATTTTATCAGTTACTATGAAAGATTTGGATGGAGATAACTTCTTACAAGTAATAGATTACCATTCAAAATTTATAGACCTGAGTTACTATGTGAAAAATTGTCAAAGAACATACAAGTATGTATTTCCAGTTTGATCATAATATAAAAACTCCTAAAGTTGAAGCCCAAAAAACAGCTCCTAAAGATTCATCTTTAAAAAAAAAATAATAATAAAGTTTAACTAATTTCCTAAAACGTTTTAGAATGAGCTTTTCTTCTCAGAAAGGAAAAAAAAAAACTCATTCTAAATTTTTCTCGAAGCCTGATAATGCTCAAGTATTTGTTTTATTTTAAAATTTCAGCTTTAGGAGCTGTTTTTTTATAATTTATTTTTATTGGGGGGGGGGGGGACTGAATTACTTTTTCCCCAGGGACTTAACCTTATACCTATTCATCTTCTCAACACATTTATTTCACGACAGCTTTCATTACTGAAGGCTCTTATTTACGCAATCGGTTAAATACTTTTTCTCAAATTATGAACATCAAATGTTTAAGTTGGTGAGTATCTTGAAAATGTGAACTAAGAAGATACATTTAATAGCTCTATCAATAACTCATTTAATAACTGAACTTTGCGCGGACTTACTTGACAGTATGTTGCCAACTATATAGTTGTGGAGCACTATGACATAAGAATATTGCAACGGCTAAACCTGGGGCTCGTAGTCAGTGGTCGGAAGTAGCTCGCCAGAAGTAGCGAAGTAGCGCACTACTTTTTAAGAAAATGAGAGTAGCGAGTTACGTGATACAAAAAAATTGCAGTTTGTAGCGATTTCTAGAAACTACTTTTAAATAAAATAAATAAATAAACAAATGAAAAAAAAATAAAGAAAACGAAGGAAAAAAGCAAGGTTTAATTGACTCTGACTGATGCAAATCTTACACGAGTACAGCAGCGGACGCAATGAGAAATAAGAACCATAAAAATATGAGCTGATCTTAGATATATCATTTTGACGAAATAAATTCTATCTGTTTGATGTCATTGATTTATTCGGCATCATAATTTTTGATATTCCTTCAAATAATTTCAATGTTCCTAAATATTCCTTGGCAAGAAATTAAAAAAAAATGAAAGGTGAGTTCTTTCAACGTTTGAATCCTTTCTTGTGGCGAATATTTAAAAATTAATCTAAAAAGGACAAATTTTAGCAAAAAAAGGAGCAAAAAGGAAAAGTAAAAAATAATTTTAATGAAAATTCCTAGTTCAATTCCATATTCAAATGAGTTAATTCATTAATGTAAACCACTTTTCTAATTTATTCGGTTAATCTTGAAACGGTGCATGCTTTTTATTTATTTATTTTTTAAAAAGTAGCGAAGTAGCGACTACAATTCAAAAGTAGTTTGTAGTCGCTACATTTTTAAAAAAGTAGTTGTAGTTGTTGTTAACTACATTTAGAAGAAAGTAGTTGTAGTTGTAGTTCGCTACAAAATAAATGTAGTTTTTCCAACCACTGCTCGTAGTTAATTCTGAAATGTATGTATCAAAACTTTATGAATCTGACACTATCAAATATTCGATTATAATGCAGGACAATTCTTCTCGCGTCCTGAGTGGTAACTAATCCAATAATATACAGGGTGTCCCAGTCAAGTGTTCTAGAACTCCTAGGGGTGCGGTATATACTGACGACTCGAAACCATATAGCGATACTGGGTCGTAAATTCTTTCATGAATCTGTAATGTACACAGAAGAACCGTAAAAAAAAGAGACGTAAGTAAAAAATATTTTTATAATACTTGTAAAAAAGCAAAAGGTGTATAAATAGTCCCGGCATATCTCAAATTTCACTGCGTCGGGAAAGTATTTCTGATCCCTCGTTGCTATATGATTTTGATTCGATAGAATGCATCCTACCCCTCTTGGAAGTTCTGAAACACTTAACTGAGACACATTGTATGCCATGTGGCGTATCGATATAAACCAACGCCTCCTAAATACTAAATGCCTACTACATTTTCATCAATGAGGGACACAGTTGTTCCACTTTGAGCGCCACCTTGCGGCAATCCGATGATGCCATTGTTATGGTGATAAATCCAAACAATATTCGAATAAAATTTTTTGATTGGTTAATTTTTAAATTTAAATTTAGAAATCAACCAATCGTTAATTTCGCTGTCTCGAAGAATTCCGATAGATGGCAGTGCTTCATGAACCAAGGGAGAAATTTTACTCTGTGCTAAAAACCAGAAAGCAGTAGGCATTTAGAATTTAGGAGGCGTTGTATAAACGCGATTACACTTTGATCATGTGGGCTAAACATGGCTTAAAAACTAAAAAGTTCATTCTAAACCTAGTTGAGACCTACCCTACCGAATACACGGAAAACTAATTCGATTGCAGATACTTTCAACAGAATCACCCTTATGCTCCACGTGTAGTTTTCTGACTGAAAATCTTTAAAAACCTCAAGAAGGAATTCAATAGTAGCGAAAACATTCATATGTGACCGCAAAATTCAGTAAGTTTTAGTTTTACTTTTTCGCTCTATTTTTTACTTCCTTTTACGTAGTAAAGGAAGTATTGTGATCACGAAAAAAATTTCACTCAAATTTCGGTCTAAATTTTGACTTTGCTCACCCCTGAGTGAATGTCGCGTAGTTTTTTCGACCTTTCAGCACGTGCATATGTACCTAACAACATACAAACAGTCGAAAAATCAATTTCGACCACCCCCGAGTAAATTACGACGAGTTTTCTCGTGACGTCTGTATGTACGTATGTGCGGATGTATGTGCGTATGTGGCTCGCATAACTCAAAAACTATATGCCGTAGAAACTTCTAGCTTGGTATGTAGGCTCTGAGGGGGGTCTAGTTGTGCACCTCCCCTTGTGATTGCATTCGAATGTTCCTAAAGGGGTCTTTTACCCCTTTTTTGGGGAAAATCAATGTTAATTTCAATACAGACTCAAGTGATATGAATTGGCGCCACCACTTGGCGACATGTCGCCAAGCTTTTGGTCGCCAAGTGTTTGACGCCAACTTGGCGACATATTGCCAAGTTGGCGACAAATTTGGCGAAAAAATTATATTTTGAATTTGGGTTCAACTTGGCGCTATTGGCGATATTTTGCGAAAAATTCACTAAATGATATTAAAATCAGCAATATTTAGAAAAATAACCATTGTAAAATATTTTTTGCATTGTTTCGTGGTAGATTAAGGGAGTAAATATTTGAATTGTTACCTTGCTCACTCCAAGCACTTTTTTTAACACTTAAGGCAACTACTAAGAAATTTACACGTAAAAGGAAGTAGTGTGGGGTCCATACCAGATTTTTTTTTATAAGTTTACCTTCACGCATTCCTTGAATTTCTAGAAGGAAAAAAAACGCAATCGTGATTTTCTTGCAGATGTTTTTACAAACTTCTTAAATACTTGAAAAATAAATGCGAGAATGAATTACGCCACTTTCACTCAAACCACGACAACTACAAATTTCGTGCAAGTACTGTTGATTATTTTTTTAACCAAACTCATAACACACTCTATTTTGCGTGCCGCACATGCATTAAAATATTTAAATCTTTCCATGATTTTGAAAGAAGTACAAGCAGTGTCATTTGCTTAAAATAAATAATGAAAAGAAAATGAAAGATAAATGTTTATTTTATTTAATGTATATTTATTCAAAAGAGCGGAAAAAATAAGAGCAAACAGTTGCAGTGATACAAACTGGTAAAACGAAATGCGTTTGATGTAGGATGCTTATGGAAAAGAAGATATTGCATTTACATAATGTTTGCAAATATTTAAAAATATATATATCTTTTTCTTTAAAAAATGCGTCGGTATCACGTTAGCAAGATGTTTCCTACAGCATTCCCGCCCATTTAAATCGTTAAAACTCTTCCTGAAGATTTTTTTTCCTTTACTGATGACTCAAGTCACGCTACCTTCTTACACTTTTAAAGAAAGGGAAGGAAATATTTTTAACTTCCGTATTTTTGATGATACTTTTCCAGAAATAAAATAAAGGAAAATACAAACCTTTAATGCTTAAATTATATTTAAAATGCGTTTTATTTTTCAATACAACTTGTTTGTTAGGATCATTAATCTATCCATTTAAAACTAAAATTAAAAAATACATTGCTAAAAATGTATTTGGAAAAGATAAGAAAAGCACGGATTCAGTTCATCAGTTTCATTCACTAACTTGAAAAAGTATTGAACACTTCTATCCTAAATTAGCATGTGCTCTTACAAAACATAAGAAATTATGTCTAAACCGCATTTGTGTTGGAAGCTTGTAGAGATTATTTATTAGCAGTCTCCAACCACAAAAAAGTAAAATTACCTTTTTTAATTTATTTTTACACTGCTCGACATTGAAAATGCAACACCAAGAAGGAGTGGTCAGAAATTGCTGAAATTTGGTAAGAAGACAGAGACAGCATGGAACAATAAATGATATTTATTTCAAAATAAATAATCAAAATTTAGAGCGAGGACAGCTTCGGCTCAGTAAGAAGTAGAACCACCGCGGACAGCGATGCACGAAGAAACACGTCTAGGCATGGAGTCAATAAGCCTGCGGATGGTGTCCTGAGGGATGGCACTCCATTCCCTTTCAACCATTTGCCACAGTTCGTCCTCTGAACGAGGCAGTGACAGGTTCTGCAAACGGCGTCCAATCACGTCCCACACATGTTCGATTGGTGACAAGTCAGGAGAGTATGGTGGCCAGGAAAGCATCTGTACACCTCGTAGAGCATGTTGGCTGATTCAAGCACTGTGAGGCCGGGCGTTATCCTGTTGAAAAATTGCATTTGGTAGACCCTGAAGGTAGGGGATTGCCACCGGCCGCAGTACATTATCTACATATCGTTGGGCCGTCATAGTGGCCCGAATACGAACTAGAGGTGATACGGAATTGTATTCAATAGCGCCCCAAACCATTATGCCACGTTGTCTTGCTGTGGGGCGTTCCACAGTTACTACCGGATTCGATCTTTCTCTACGTCGACGCCACACACGTATGCGATGACTATCGCTGGACAAACAGAAGCGAGATTCATCTGAGAACACTACGATTTGCCATTCTGCCATCCACGTCGCTCTGGTCCGGCACCATTCCAAACGTTGGAGTCTGTGCTGTGAGGTCAATGGCAGTCTTCTTAGCGGGCGCCGCGATTGCAGGCCACGTGCAACCAGTCGACGGGAAATGGTTCTGGTCGACACAGGAACATCCAGGGTACCTTGCATGTGCTGCAGAATCGAAGTACAAGTGACTTGCGGGTCCGCCACAGCTTGTCGGTGAATCCGTCGATCCAAGCGGTCTGACGTCACTCTGGCTGCACCTGCACCCGTCAATGTGGCTACATTTCCTCTTTCCAACCATCTCCGACACAGCTGATACACAGTGCTTGCATTCATGTGGGTATCAGCTGCAATTTGACGTATGGACCAACCTCCCCTTCTCAGTCCGATCACCATACCCCTTGTAAAGTCGTCTATATGCTGGAAGTGTCTTCGTTGAGGACAGCGTGGCATTTTCTCCTATCACACGTATCCTTCGAGACAAAAACCAAATTTCTCCGATAATTAGTCTGGCAGAAAAACCAACATGAACATAGCCCACTTTTCAACTTCATTCTCTTATATCTTACTTCACGTGCGTCGGAGAGCTGCGCATTTCATATTATTTGCATAACTCAGTGACGTGCGTCTACGGTAAAATTTGCATGAATTTCTGACCACTCCTTCTTGGTGTTGCATTTTCAATGTCGAGCAGTGTATAACCATTTCAAAACAAAAGAAATTTCTCTATGGCATTATCTTATTCAAGCACTAATATGCGTCAACAATGTTAGTTATTATCATCAGTTCAGTGACACACGAAGAATGGACAAAATATTCTTTGACCATGACATGAAAAGACATCAGATACTCTTTAGCTACATCGAATTAATTCCGATTTCAGTTCACCTTTGACAATAGACATAACTTGGGTCACTTGAGTGTAGACATAACTTTATAGTTTCATAGCGACCCTTTCCCGTTTCTCAGTGGCACAACTCGTAGTTAATTTTGATCCTTAGGACGCATTTACAAGGTTAGGCAATGATCCGACTTTAGTCAGAGTTTCGATAGCAGCCGTTTACATAACTACCTGAAATTGACCAATACCTCCTCTGAACTACCCCACTTTAAGCAAGGTAAAGATAAAGCTTCAAAATTCTGCCTGAAATAATTAGTTTTCAATATTTTTGTTGAATTTTGTTTCGCGGTTTTAAAATTCTCGAAATTAGGTGCCTTTTTAGACAATGGAAACAGGATGTTATACATCACGTTAAAAAAAAATGCCATGAACCAACAAAGGCCCGGGAACATGGATAAGCGATTATACCAGTATGACGTTGAAAAGTTCCCTGCTTGGGTTTTTTTTATTAAAGTGGTTTGAAAAGAACTGCACGGAAACGGCTTTTTGGTAAATGGAAATTGCTCACAGTCAGTTCGAAATTTAAAGAGTGCATTTCTTGAAACAAGACATGTAAAAATCGCATCTCAATCAGGTCGAATCACTTAGGTTATCCAACTTACATTTTATCATGAAAGAACTTAAGTAAACTTTCAGTTCTTTTGTGTAACACCCAACGACATATCATACAATGAGAATCAATTGAAGAGAAATTCAGAAAATTTTGAAAGTATTTTATATCAGGCATCAGAGAAAAAAAAATAATATTTTTTTTACTTAGAAACAGCCTTTTGAAAGCTACTGTTCCATTATTTTTTTTTATTTCATAATTTTCACTTAATTTTTTAGAAAGTAACTTATACTACTTCTATAAGACTGGTAAAAAGTAACACAATCTGCTTTGTAATTTATTGCTAGTGATTTAATTATTTTAATCCTAATGTAGATAAATTATTTATTGTTTTATTAGAAACTTACCAAATATTCTCAAAACAATATATTAAACATCAAGCTTTGTCACTTTAAAAGTACCTACATTTACACATAGTTTCAAAGAGTAATTAATAAAAGAGCATTCATACTTCACAAACGCATGTGTTATGTAGATTTGTGAATTTGGTGAAAGTCAAACATCACATATATAGGAGTTCAATAACTCAGAAAAAAACATTGAGGTTATAATGACTCATTAGTGTGTTTTCTGGAAACAGCGATGATATTTTCTCAGATCATTAAAATCCTGAATTTTTTTAATGCTTAAGAAGTTAGCGTATTACACTATTAAGCAAACATCGATAATTTAAAATCCTATTAGTAGACTCTGCTGTATCAGCGATATTACCGCTAATTAGCGAACCCTAAAATATTTTTTCTCCAGATAAAAATAAAAGTATACGAGTATTTCTACCAATTAAGTTTCCCCTAGTATTTTGATTAAAAATGTATGAACTATTAGCAAGTTGCTCATTTGAAGCAACTAGTCTATTCTGCTCTTGCTTATTCTCCATTTTCCTTACTGTTGGAAAACTTAATTATGTAGTTTTCACATAATTATTTTTAACAGTTATAAAGAGAATTTGGGATTAATTAATGCTCACATACATTTGAAGTCGAAACTACATATTGTTTTTTCTTAAAATAAACATGCGTACAAAATTTTTGAAACTATAAATTTGAACGACATCTCGACTAAGACTGAATTTAGATTCTTTTTATGATACCTACTTGTTTCATTTACATTTATTCAAATATCTTATAATGAATGTATTACTGAATAATAACAGCTTATTCTCTTTCTCTCTCTAAAGCTAAAATTTATGTTTCTTCCCTTTAATTGCTATCAACTATAAGGTCTCAGGGGTAAAAGGAGATAACGTATGATAATATGTCCTTTCACACCTAAGATTTTGAAAGTAAGCTCAGTAAAATATTCCGTAATATCCATAAACAATATATTTTCATTTTTATTAAATCTTTAACAATGTCCATTACCAAACTAAAAAAAAATCTAACAGTAAAACGTTATTTTGAAGAAAAAAGTAATGCCAAATTATTCTCCAAAAATCATTGAAAATAAATATACTACAGTTATATATAGTAAATATTGAAACGTATTTATGCAAAAATAAAACATTATTTATTCTAGCATCCTTAAAATATTTTTTTCAGTATTTTCAGATAAAAGTACTGATTAAGTAATACTAATTAACAACAATAACACAGTCGCCTCCATTTGAACTTAAATGTAATTTTTAACTGTTGCAAGCAACAGCAAATTCTAACCAAAATTATTCTTACTCTCGAACTAATAATTTCCTTTCGGTTCATCCATCGCATTGAAGGCAACTTTTATTAAAGTTTTCCACAATTTGAAACAGGACCACAGGTATACTGCAAATCTGAAAACACTTTCGAACACATACACTTATTCATCTTTTCAGAACACACTTTAGAGCACTTGTGAGGGCTCTTCGGAACAGTTACTTGGTCAAGCACTTTTTGAACACTTTTGTGGTTAATGCAATTGAGAAAAAAAAACACTCACATGTGCTGTTTGTTGTAACACCCTTCAACATTTTTTAAAGGTGCCGATGGGGGGACACTTTTTCAGAACATTAATGGAATTTTCAACCTTGCCCGTTAATATTGTACCGTAGGTTTTGCTGCTTGCCCTCAATCAACCACAATCTGTGGTTAGACAGCTGTCTGTCATCTAATGAAAAATAGACCGTCTTCGATCGAGGAAAGTTATCCGTTATAAAAGCATTCGAGGTGTCAATTAATGATGTTGAATTGTGACGTGATTTGTATCGGTATGTGGCAAAAGACTCTATTGACTGATAATTAAATCTATAACTTTTTTTATGAACGCTCAAAGAATGAGTTAATTTTTAGACAAATAGCCATCAGCAATAAAAATAAAGTCCTTTTTTTTTAAATTTTTCAATAAAAAAATAAAGGGGGGGGGGACATTACACTCAAAGAACACTCTCGGTCACTTCACCTTTCAAACAAAAAACTTACAAAATCAGTCCATCCGTTTAGGCTGTACGGTGCCACAGACAGATACACAGACACGTCTAACTTTCTCTTTGTTGCGTCAGGGGTTAAAAACACTATGACGCATGAAATGAATGACTTCTAAAAGATATCAAAGTCCACAATAGTACTTGAATGACGTCGGCGGAACATAAAAGTTTACCATGGCGCATGAAATAAATGACTTCTCCTAGACATAAAATCTACAATAGCACATATTATGAATGATGTCTCTCAGGCATCAAAGTCTGCAGTGACACATGAAATAAATGACGCTTAGGTGACATAAAGTTTACAATGGTACATGAAAGAAATGACGTCTTCCGGGCATAAAAGTCTACAATAGCACATGAAATTAGTGACGTCTATCAGAAAAACATCTACAATTGCTCGTGAAATGACTGCGTCTCTGAGATAAAGTTTATACAGTGGCGCAGGAAATGAATGTCATATCGGTCATATAATGTCTGCAATGGTACATGAAACGGATGATGTCTCTCAGACATAACATTTACAATTAACTGCACATGAAATGAATGACGTTTCAGAGACATGATGTCTACAATAGCACATGAAAGGAATGATGTCTCCGAGACATAAGGTCTCCAATAGCAGTTCACTCTGTCCGCACTCACACTCACTCTGTCCGCAGAAAATTTTATGGAAATAAATGTTACTAAATCACCATGTTGCAATAAAAATAGAAAAAAAATTCATTCATCAATTCACAAAAGCAAAAAACTGCTTAGTAATTGTTAAAACTACTTTTTGCCAATTATCAAAGAAAATTTTAAAAACTAATCATTTTAAATTCTAGCGTAAAAAACCTATTAAAAGAACTTTAAAAAAATAAATTCCCCCCTTCTCCAACATTAACCAAACAGTTTGAAAATACAGAATATGGTCAAATTATACACTTGGTAAATATGTAATTATTCTCTAATTAAAGGATCAAAACATCATTTCCAACTTACATAAGTTTCTTAACGATTTCAGTAAATGAATTTTAAAGGAAAAAATCCCCTTTCCCAATATATTTATAACAACACCGCAAAAAAGAAACTTAAAGATTATGAAGTTACTGTTGCGGAATTCCATTTAACAGCAGTGATAATTTTCCAAACTATTGGAATAATTATAAAATTTTGCATAACTTTCAAATTTAATACCTCGCAAATGAGTAAGCAATAACGATTTTAAATTCTACTGCAGAAATGAACATTCTGCTTTATCAGAAACATTAATGCTTAATTAGTGAAAACCGTACGTACATTTTTCTAAAGGAAAATAAAAGTACTTGTAAAATATTTCATTTGAATATAAATTTCCTATCCCTGTATCATTTTAATTGGAAAAGTACATTTCTAGTGTAGTGTTTATTAATGTGTATTAAAATTTTTACAGTATATGATTATTCATTAACTATCTTTATTGATTGAGGGCATTTATTAAAGGAGATTGTACAATGTACATAATACCCTAAACCGTTAGTAAGACGTATTTAATGATAACTGGCATTGCTTCTGGTCGAAATTTGGCCAGTTGTGCTAAGCGTCTCTAATGATCTCTATGCGTTGGATCCGTTCACTTCTTTGTGTTGTTAGAGGAAGAGTACAAATATATTTCTTTTTGCTTTTAGACCACAATGTAAACTTCTGCTTTGAAGTAATATATAGTTTTAACCGCTGATTGAGGCATTTACAGATAAACTTTTTAAACTGTTTCCTAGCTAAAGCAGCAAAATGTAAATAATTCTAAACAAAATATCTCTTAGATGTAACTGACAAGGAAACCATACAGTGATGTAGTAATGTATATAAAGCAGTGAGTAACCGCCTCTAAGCAAGAGCTAAGGCAGAAACATGCAATACACCGCCAACTCGACCATTTCGATCCATGGACGGCTGTTTCGAGCTTATTCTGGTAACTGGAGGCAAAGATCCTCTTATATAGCAAAGAGAGCCAAAAAAATTGGTAGCTAATATGAAATTAGATTACCAGCGAGCGACCGCACTTAGTACGGTACAACTCGTAATTTTTTTTGGGCAAAGCGCAAGGTATAAAGCTCGAAACAGCTGTCCATGTCGAGTTGGCGGTGTATTGCATGTTTCTGCCTTAGCCCTTGCTTAGAGGCGGTTACTCACTGCTTTATACCTTGCGCTCTGCCCAAAAAAATTTACGAGTTGTACCGTACTAAGTGCGGTCGCTCGCTGGTATTCTAATTTCATATTAGCTACCAGTTTTTTTGGCTCTCTTTGCTATATAAGAGGATTTTTGCCTCCAACTCGACTACTTTCGTATTCCATGCTGATGAGAGCAGAATAAGCTCGAAACAGCTGTCCATGGATCGAAATGGTCGAGTTGGCGGTGTATTGCAAGATGTAGTAATGATTTTTTTATTATGAGTAGCAATCGAAAACATGTTTCTGAGAGCAATAATTTTTGCCCTAGTGACCCCGTTACCAAAATATGCGGTCTTAAGGTTTCCCGAAATTTTTAAGAAAAGTCGCCAAATTGAGCAAATTTCAATGAATAATGGCAGACATATTTCACATGATTTGCAGATAAATGTCCTGCACATGCAGACGGTGAAATAGCATGTTCAATTTCTAACCAAATCTTTATATTTGGCTCTTTTTTTTTAAGAATTCTTAAGATTTTAAAAAATTATATCTCGATAGCGGACTGATGATTTTTGCGTCATTTTGCACGTTTTTTACGCATTTGAACGTTTTTCATTATTACACTAGTCGTGTGGTTTTCTAGTAAATGGTAAGGTAGCGTCCTTGAGTCAGGGCTATTGCAGAATTGTAGATGCAATACGGTGGGATAAATTTATTTCAGAGAACAGTTTGTTGGCACTCTCAGATTCAATGAGATCATGTCTGCCTCCAATCCCTTTACTGACTATTCTGCACTTATGAGTCCATACCAAGGACGAAACTGCAGTCTTTGGATGATATATTGCAAACAACTTAATATTTTTTTAAAAGAAAAAACTTTTAAAAGGGGAAAAAAAAGGGTTTCCCCATTTATTTCATAAAAATTTGAAATTTTGCCGATTAAGGGGCC
>JAXGGA010014178.1:0-32896 GCA_038373865.1 Uloborus plumipes | reverse complement strand
CTTATTTTATTGTTGCTTAGTCTCCGCTTTATTTGGTAATAATATTTATCAAAGAAGAAATTTTCTGAGAGTAGGTTCAACTGTAAAGTAAAAATTATTTAAAAGTTAGCTAAATTTCCGTTAATAGAGTGAACTATTTTTGCCACTTTGGCAAAAAGGTATTTTCACCGGGAGGGTTTTTACCATTTTTTTGCCATGGTTTCTACCACCTTCGGCAAAAACGTACCAACCCTAGTAGTGTACAAGAGTAAGTGGAGTAAAAATCCTGTTTTATGCCAATAAAAAATTTTAAGTTTCATATTATACCTAGGCAAAATGTTAAAAGTGCTTTTTTTTTTTTTAATAATTGAACTGCAGTATAAATTTATCAAATGATTGTGTAAATTTTACAGCCACATGAATTTGATGAATGCCGTTTCGACGTCAGTGTTCATGATTGTGTGTGGTACTTACGAGCTGAAACACCTGAAGATAGAAACAAATGGGTTGAAACTTTGGAAGCTTTCAAGGTAAGTTTTGTGTTTGCTCATCTACTTCTAGTCCATTTTACTGGCATTTTCTATGAAACTGATAAAAAGCAATTGGTCATATTTTGCTACTAATTGTGTAACTTAACTGTGCGGATTTCAAACCCTTATATTCTTGTTCAATGTTGTTGTTTTAAATGCATGTAATTATCTTCATGGGCTGTTAGACAAGTATCTTTTTTTTGTTGTCAAACCCAGATGGACATAAATCAAGCGTAATTGCATAAGTTTACTTTGAACATTTGTGCACATGCTTAAATTTCTTTCTCATCTGTTAAAAGCGTCATTCGCTGTAAAACAGAGTTTAACTGAATTAGTCTGTAAGGTTCTTGTTAAAATTTTTTATGTAAAAAAGAAAAAAAACTGGCAAAATGATTGGAGCAGCACTATTGTATGAAATTTTGATAGAATGTGGGCTACAGCTAGAGGAAACTATTAAAAAGATGCAGGCTGTTTTTGGTGAATGTTTCTATGCAAATTTCTTGCACTTGATTTCGACATTTCGGCAAGAAAACAGACACCTGTGGTTCAATAGCCTCCTTCCTCTCGTGATCCTTACCACTTCTTGCTGTTCCTCCAACTCAAAAGATGATTGAAAGGATAGTCCTGCTCCAGTCATTTGGTCATTTTAATTGAAATTAAAAAATCTGTCAAGCGCACTACATGTTATATCAATTAAACTTTGTTTGTCAGAGACTGATGTTACTGACAGACAGGAAAAGATTCATGTATGCTCATGAGTGTTCAAACTTCAACCTTTTCTCATGCAAATGCACTTGATTTTTGTCCATCTAGTTTTCACACAAAAAAATAAGGTTGAACCTTACTTTTTATAGTTTTCCACTAAAAGGGGCTGTAGCTGTTTAGTAATGCTTCTATTTAATTTAACTCTTAATTAACTGTATATATGCTTGAATAATTTAAAATGATACCTAACTTTTCTATTTTGAAATCTAGAAACCTTTTCTCAGACTTCTTTAAAGCCTGCATTTAAATTCTTATTTTAAATACTATATGACTGAATCACTAAAAGAAATCATCTACCATTGTTGTGCTTCAAAGTAAAATTTTCCGAAGTGTAGTCTTTTTGCTGATGCGCCTCTTATGGTCGCCTTTTTTGAAATTGTCCCGAGTTTAGTCCTCTTTTAACTGAACATTAAAAAATAGATAATGACACATTTTGATCTAGTTCTACTATATCATGATATTTCAACCAGAAATTACTGTACTTTTTTTCACTATCGATAAAGTTGATAAATTTCATATTATGAAAATTTTCTACATATCCATCTATTGATATGTTTTACGGTCACTAAAATATTTATTTACTTTTTCTCCTGGAATAGATGGATTCCGCCTATGGCAGTGAGAATAGCCTAAGGAGACATGGTTCAGCAGTTTCAGTTGGGTCCACTAGTTTGTCAAATGCCAGTATATCTTCTTTTAAGAAAGGTCGAGGCTTAAGGGTGAAATTGGCTGAAATGGAAACCTTTAAAGACATTTTATGCAATCAAGTAGACACTTTGCAAAGCTATTTTGATGTATGTGCTGAAATGTTGGCAACCGGAGAAAGCAACAATGATGTACATAGTAAGTTGTTATTTGTTATTGTTCTGATTTGTTCATGTGTCAGTCACATTTTAAACTTTTTTAGGACAAAAGATAATTCTGTTTTGGTAGTCAAATTACATAGTACCGTAGCTTTAATTTTCAGCAAAATTTGTTTGTAGAAAGATTGATAACCTCAGAAATGTTAAGTTCATGTCCTGTACTACTGTGCTAAGGGCAAAAGTCGTATCTGCAGATGACTTCAAAATGAGAAATGGCTGTTTAAAGTTTTGCGCTTCCATGTATTTGATTCAAATGGAACTTTTTCAAATATTTCTCATGGACAAATGACGGTAAAACATAGGTGAAATATGGCTAGGAAGCATCTAGTAACTAACTTAATTTTGACAAAAAGTGCAGATACGACTTTTACGCTAGCTTCCTTTGACGGATTTTTTTTTTTCTTTTTTGATCCACAAATTTTTATTGTGAGTTAACCAGAGATTGAAATTCAAGCTTGAAAATCTTTTCAAGTTTGAGGATTCACAATTTTTAGAAAAAAAAGAAACGTATCAATATTCGACCAGTTGAGCAGTTTTTGTTTTCTTACATATTTTAGTTCAAGGTCAATATCCTGTTTTTTTTTTTTTTTTTTTTGCTTTTTTTTTTTTTTTTGCTGCTTTGCAGCTTTTTCCAAATTTTTAACCATTGCTTACTACGGATAGTGAAGATCCAGCTGAAGGATCTTCACACTCCTTGCTTGCCCAGAACACAATACTACATACCCTAAAATGCATTTTGTGGACTCATTTAAAAACATTCTTAGGGAGAGCTGTAGACTAGTGCTCTAATATTAGATATATTTCTTCCTCCTCCTTCCAATTTTTTGCACATATTTCAGTGATAACCTCTCCAAAGCCTGAAACGAGATCTGCTCGTGTATTATTGTGAAATTTTTTATTCCAAATGGAGCACCCATTAGCTATAATGTGCAACTGTTACACATGATTTCACTTGTTAAAAGCCCAACTGGAACTACGATAAATTTTTTTAAGGCCCAGAACTATTTTTGAGCTCTATAGGGCATGCTAAAACTCCCATAGTTCCTAGCGCGCCTTAGCGGAATTGGTGTAAGATACTTCCGGCTATTCTGCCGCATTCGTATTATCATATAGAAACTCCCGTGAGAAGTACCGAATCGTCTTCTGTGCTCTTTTGACAACTAAGTTTTTTTTTTTTGTTCAAAGAGCTGTGTGTGATGATTTCTTTCAAAATATCAATGTTTTAATCACAGACGTATTGTGGACAGTATTATTTTTAACACCCTTTCTGCTGCGATTCCAACTGAAATAGTTGAATGTGTGACCGAGTACAATAATCTTAGAGCATAAATAACAATTTTATACTAATACCATATAACTAATAGCATTGGGATTTCTGTCCTGAAATGTGCATTGTTTTACACATTAGAAAACTTGTTCAAAATAAAATAACGTTATTAATTTTTTTTTTTTTCGGTTGAAGGCGAAATGAGTTGAAAATTCATTCCAGAAAATATTGAAGTCGATGCTTTGCATTTTATGTTTTTATTTCAGTGCTTACATGATCGATTCCGTTTTGCAGTTTTCTAAAAAAATAAATAGAAACTATTAGGGGGGGACAAATATCTTTGTTTACTGTAATATGCAGCCGAAATAAATAGTAAATACCTCTTCTACTGAACCTTACTGTCAATGAAGTGCACTACATATGTTTTACTTTTTTTCTTTAATTTTATGTTTTAAATCATAGTATTTTTTAAATTTTGATTCATTCGCTTTTTTTTATATAAAAGGTGTCTTACCTAGTTGCTTTTATTAATAAGATGTCTTAATATTTGGATATTTATATTACTTAATTTCAAATTAAAAATGTTACCAAAGTGTTTATTAGCTATACTAATATTTGAAAATTTTATATTTGAATTAAATACATATTAAGTCCGTTTTCTTTTCAACTTAAACCCCAATTCCTTTTAAAACTAATGTATTTTTAGCTGCTGTAATTACTTTTTGTCTGTCTTTAGTTGTTAATATCCTTAGTTTCAAATTTATGAACAAATTATTTTTCTTGGGAAGGGGGGTGAAAACAATCCTATAAAAAAAAAAATAAAAAATTTTGAGTGTTCAATAGTTATGTTACAGGAATTTGAGGGGTCAACACTCCCCCCCCCCCCCAAATCCTTGTTTAACATTCTTGGCGGCTTTTTTTACGCGTTAGGCCTGCGAGAGCCACCCCCCTCCTGAAAGTAAATTTTGTCTGCTCTCATGATATAAATATTTACTGTTAGCGTAATACTGAGATACATTTCACATCCATATAAGAATTTGTATGATCTTTGAATAGAGCTTGTGTTTTAACTACAATAGATGAAATACATCTTTACAATTCGGTTGAATTGTTATTATATTTAGCTATCGTTATTAATCCATTTTTAACTAGTTTGATTTTTTTTGTAGTACCGTAAATCAGGGTTACTTGGACCCTAGGGGGTTACTTGAGCCCACTACAATAAAATGATAAAATCTAGGTTTGGTACCTACTAGTTGAAGACTTGCACGTAGTTCCTCGTTTCTCCACTAGGTAGAAGCCCTCTGCAGTCTCTAATGCTAGTACCAAACCCAGATTTTATCATTTTACTGTGGGCTCAAGTATACTTTTGGGTCCAAGTAACCCTGATTTACGGTATCTTGTTTAAAGTTTTTCCTAATTGCTCTAATTAGTTTGTATAAATGATTGAATACCATAATTTTAGTTTTCGTATTAGCCAGGGGATAAGCGAAGCAGAAATACTGTTGAAAAATTGTTTCTTTTATTTGTGTTCTGGTTAAATATTTTTTATTTTAAATATATGTGTGAGCTTTCAACATTATTTAATTTGAATGTGCTTTGGTGAAATCGCCGGTTTGCCTACTACTTTTCAGCTAGCTACTGCTTTAAATAATTTCTTTTTATGAAGAATGAAATCTTAAAATATTAAATAAATCAGAGTCTAATAAATAAGATAATAAATATGAGTTTATTATCAATCTATTTTCTATTATCAAATTTCAGACATTTCATTGGAAAATAGGGTAATAAATTAGGTGAAAAAAAAATTAATAACCATTAAAAGCATGTACCGTTCAATGTGTGCTTTTTTTTTTAATTATTTATTTCTTTTAAGAGAAGAATGGTAACCTTTTGCACATAATTACACGTTACATTTTGACCATCAACTAGAGAAACGTACATTTAGCAAGAAAGTAGACTGCAACATACGCATGCATTTCAGTACAAAATATTTGAGTGTTATTTTGAACCTCGAAATAAATAAATCAAAAATAAATAAATATTTAAAAAAAAGTTAATTATTAAATTACTAAATAGTTGTTCGCTATAATGAGAAAATAATTAACTTGAAAGTAAGAATATTTTATGTTAGCTGCAGAATGATTGAAGTCTCAAAACTTTTTTTTAATTGATAACTTTAATCATCGTTTGAAATACTATCAATACTTCCAAGCAATAATGCCGTTTTAGACCAGCTGTTTTAATTTTTAAAAGTTTTAGTTCATAGTTTAATGTTGAAACAGTAACATTTTTATCTAAAAGATATTCCCTTAAGATCAGTTAGCTTTGTAAAAAAAAATATCTACCTCATCGCGTAAGCGCTAGCACGCTAATCGAATAACCGGAAGTAAATAATACCAATTGTACATGTTGCGCCACCTAGCGACAGAGTTTGTCCTAAACATGCCCTATACCTTTTGGCTCAGTTCCCATAATCGTGTTCTGAATTCCCTGGTTAATAGTTGCCTTTTTAACTCTTATGATTTTATTCTGAATTAAATATTTTTTATGTGTTGAAAAAGAAGGTACTTCATGAATGTAACAAGAATTAAATTTTGTGTCTCAAGATGCTTGACTTTAGTAAAATACACATAGGTAGTTGATAGGTTACAAATTTTGAAGTGAATTTTTTTTATTATTTCTTACTCAAGGAACTTTTGATTGTGAGATTTTTATGTGTAGACTTGATTCTGTAAAAGAAGCCCTTGTGGCCTAGTAAATGTAAATCATTGCCAGTATGAAATGCTCTTGTACAGTTGTAGCTTTAAAAATAAAATTAATTACGAAAAATATTAACCCATTAATGCCTGACATTTTTTCTCTAAAGATATTTTGTGTACTAGTTATACAGCTACAGAACACACTTTACAATGGTTATGTGCTGCAATCTGTTAATAATGAATTGAAACAATACCAAAGTAATAGTTGAACACTATTATTTGGTTGAAATGTTCATTTTTGGTAAATTCAGACACTTTTTTGGACCGTCCCTAAAAAGGGACGCTAGGCATTAATGGGTTAATATCCTGTTGAGATTAAGTCAGATTTCAACAAAGTTTTTCATTGTTTTTTCGAGGTGAATTTTCTTATTTGAATAATGTTTGTATCATTTATTTATTTTATTCTGGTTTCATATTTTCAATGCCAAATAGTTCATGTACTTTCAAGAATGTCTTAGAACAGGTCAATTTTTCTTATCAACAGCACCACACTTGAATTTGTAACCTCCAAGGCTGCCGAGGCACAAACCTCGGTTTGCAACCCTTACCTAGCCCATAAGCAAAGCCACTGGACAGTGAAGACATAACCATGAATTATTAAAATGCAGCAGAATATTTTGCCATATATAAAATAAACTTGAGATCAGAGAAATAAAAGTTATAAATTAACAACTTTAACAATGATGAAAATGCATCTCATTCTTTGTTTAAAAATTATATAAATAATTAAGTCGAAGAATATTTAAATAAAGTAAATAAAATAAGAAAATAATTTAAATGTGGAGAAGCAAAAATATTTTTATTCATGATTTACGCACAGGTCACCCCTCCATATGTTTATGCTGGTGCCATCGTTAATCAAGCAATTTTTCCACATCTAAATGACATTCGCAAAATTTTCTGTATTGTGAGGCATATTGCTCAGATGCAATTAATTATGTTGTTCAAATTTGTTAAGTTATCCTGTTTGTTTTGATGCGATTCTAATCATAAATAACTTTCATCATATTACTATTCCTATACCTGTTCCAAAACAAATTTCATGGTTTTTGTTAGGTATTGCAGTTTATCTCCACTGCATCTCCCCCCTTATCAGTGAAACAAATGTTATTTCTGATACATTTCAAACTGATTTTCAAGGTACCCTCCCGTCCCTGCTCCTCAGTCAAAGATAAGAATGATAAGATTGCTTCCAATAACAGTAGCATTTGTGTTTGTCTTTCCTTTTCATTTCTGGTTCTCAGACAGGCATTTGTAAAAAAGTTCATCCCATAGTATTGTAAAAGTTTTTAGTTGTGTCATGATGAATTTTTGAAGATAAATAATTTTAGTTATTAATAATTTTTAGTGGATGATATCGATGAAGATTTTGATGAAAATATCCGTGATGTTTCAACAGAACAAAGAAACGATTCTCCGTCTCATCGTTTTAAAGGTAACATGTTTATTTATGTATTTTTATTTCAGATCTGTGCCTTTTAAAGTAATCTATTGTTCAGTCTAAGATATTAGTGAATCTTTCTAAGACTTCTCTTAGCTGGTTCTGATGACAAATGCTGCATTTGTATGAAATCTATGTTTGTTTACATTCTAAAAATAGTATGTTTGTATTTGAACATACTAGTTTTATTGACTTAACTTTTCTGACGCTGTCATACTGTTTACTTTTTTTTTTTAACCTTCGAAACAAAAGGTAAAGGGTTATATAGTGTGTGTCTGTCAGATTCATCAATAGTTTCTAAATAGATGAATCTAGTGTTATTTTATTTTTTTTAAATTTATTTTTCTAATAGATGACTTGAATTGAAAGTTCTTAGTTGGGTCTCATCTGTGTGGAACTTTATATACCTAACCTTTATATACCTAATTAAAAATTTGATTGTTTAATAGTCTTCGGAAATTTTTGTGATGAAAACTTACTTGCACATGTAAGATATTGATGGCAATTGAAGGAAACAATTTTTCTGTGAATGATGGAATTTGTTTGTGATTTTCGAGTTATATGGATTTGGTATCATTGCATTTTTAAGTGAATTTTTATTACAATTCTGAGCCTTTTTCCTCCACAATTGATAGCAATTTGGTTGTTGACAGAAAAAGGATAGAAAGCTCAATGATCTAAAAATGTATCTGTTCCAATTTTCTATTTGTTAACAAATACGTGTAATTGATATTAGTTAATATAAAAGCAAGACTTGCAAAAGGATTTTCATAATTCCCTCTTGATTCTGTTTTTGCAACTAGCAGAAATCAGTAGTTTTGATCATCTTTCCTTTTCCATGTTTTCCCATGCTATCTACAGATAAAATTAATTGATTTAAAATTTAGTGTCTCTGACCCTCAAGGTTCATTTTAATGAAGTTGACCTTCGAGAGGGGAAGAGGGATTTTTATTTGGACTTTTAATTAATAAATCTTTGTTGTCACTAGGTATGTTTTCTTCATGTTTGTTTTATTGATTAGTACTCTGTACTATCAATAAAACAAGCATGAAGCTATGAATTAGTACTATGATATAAATTTAAAAACTTCTTCCTCTGACCTAATGAATAAAATATTTAATGGATGCAAAGAATAGTAATATGCTTTATTTAAAAATGCTTTATCCAGATATTGTAATCTATTGCTCCACAAAAGAAAATCGAAGATTTTGGATAGCCTTGTCTCTGAAACTTGTTTGGAGTAAGATTTAGGGCACATTACTTAACTTAACTAGTTTTCATTATTATCACGTACCAATTATTTTGTACCAGCTTTTATTTAATCAAGTTTTTGAGTATTAGTTTCAAGCATTTGCAACTTGAAACGAGTATATGTACAATTATAAATAAGAATGCAAATAATCGAGGAATTCAGTATTAAAACCACTTCATTCCACTTTTTTTAAACTGTACAGGATACACAATAAACCTATCTTGCTCTGCCTGTTTAATTTTCCAAAGGAACTAATTTTCACAAAAATAACCTTTGTGTAAATTAGGGATCTTAAACCTTTTACCACTGGGGGCCACATCAAAAAACTTATAAAAGTCACAGGACACACGTGTGTTGAATAATAGTGTATGCAAACTTAGAAAGTGGAGAGTGATGTAATAGCATTCTAATTAATTTCAAAGGGAGTAGGTGGGGTTAGTGATTTTACTATTCAATGTTCAATTAAAAAAAAGTTTTTGAATTAGTATTCTTTCTTTTTTTCTTTCTTAATAATAAAACCCAATTATATGACATGGGTTTGGTTCATTACGATGCTACCAGGGCCCGACTTGCCAGTATCCATGCTCAGGGCACTTTTAAAATTTCCTGCCCCATTTGAATGGGTTTTTTTTTTCTTAAAACAGTCATGTTTTCCGCACGAGTGTCACCCACCCCTCCCAATCCATAAATGCAGATTTAATTCTAAAAAACTTATGAAGTGGCTAAACAATACCTTGTAGCGGATTTACCGTGGCGTAAATGTGACAATTGTGAGTGACCCCCCGACATGTTGGCACCAAGGGGGAGTACAAAAAAGATCATAACAAATATTTTACATAATTCTGTTAATCTATAAGGGGTCCCCAAAAGTGCATAGCGACCGACGCCTGGAAGTGTAAATCTGCCATTTTGATCAATTTTTTTCTATTACCTAACGCTTACACAAATATTTCAGTGAAAGTAATGTTTTCTAAGTAATTTTACAGTACAGCTGAAAGCTTAATGTTTAAAATTGAGTTCATATTCTAAAATTAGTTTTTCATACCCTTTTCCCACCTCAAAGAAAGATAAGAAAGTTGAAAGAATAAAAAAATGAAGTATCGAAACCCTGAGACAATTTACAAAAAAATATTTAAATGATTTCTCGAAAATTTTCCTGCCCCTTAGAAATTTCATGCCCAGGGTATGGGCCGTGGGTGCCCATGCTATAAATAGGGCCTGGATGCTACAAAACCCATCAATAACTGATAATTTTATAATTAAAAAAAACTTTTAATTTAAGTGTTTTTTTAGTGTTTAAAAAATTTTAAACACTTCAATTTAAAAAAAAATTGACATTGGTTTTTTACTGCAGTTTTGTTGTTCAAGAGTGTGTTGCTGTAATTTGTATGCATCTTTTAAATGTTCTTGTTTTTTTTTTTTTTTTTTTTTTTTTTTTTTTTTTTTTTTTTTTTTTTTTAATTTGGTATTTTTCATGAGACTAAGCACCTTTTTACTTGGATATAGTGGATACCACTATTTATAGAAGACATGCCAGGATGGTCCATGGTTTAACTTGCTCCAAATGGATCAAACTGCATTGCATGTCACATAGTTGTCCTGATATTCATTTTTCCTGGTAAACAATATTTTTTCCAGATTTTACCTTTTGTCTTGATGCTCCTACTAGTATTATTAGTTCTTTTTTTTTAAATGTTTATTTTACTTATTTCTTAACTAAACTGCAGTAGTGCCAATAATGTACTAAAAATGATTTCTTTGGCCAAAAAGTCACTTTTCTGTAAATTTTTTCTGTACTGTCACCATTTTTTGTTTCTGCAGAAGTTTATTCAACTGTTTTAAAAGCAAACTATGTTTTGCTTGGGGTGCAGTTGTTTTTGAGTTTTGTCAAATGACATGCAATATTCTCTGCATATATGAAATTGTCAAATCCCAATGAGAGCATTGAATTTACAGAACCGAAAAGAAAAATAGACTCATGCAAATTTATGGCTGGTTCCCACTTTTCATTTCCTGTAATGCTTCTCTGGTATTCTTCCTGTTTTGTCTTATAGTTCTTTGTAAGAGGGACTTCCTCCAAGCATCATTCGCAAAAACCAAAGACCAGAGCTGCTGACACTCTTTTTTAAATTCACCTAGAATTTGATATCACATGCATCGTCTACCTATCACATTACAAATCCTTTCAATGTTGGATTTAATCCTTGTTTCCAGTTATAGTGATGAAACGATGAAGATGAAGAAGAAATATTAGTGTCCCCTCAGCTAACTAAGCAATTTGAAGCATTAAAACTCAGATTTTTTTTTTTTTTTTGCAAATACCAACTAAGAAATGAATTTGCAAAAATTTGTTGGTATAAATCGTGCTATAAATGGAATTGTATCTCAAAGCAAAACAAAACAAAAAACGAGTACATGTTACACATTTTCCTCACTAGTTCATTGGATGAGTCAAATTTTAAACAATATGCTTTTAACCCTGGCACTTGATTCTACCTCTTCCGACTTTGGATTTCACTGTATTCAAATATAAGGAACCATTGTGTATCATGATTGGAAGTACCAACTTTCTATAAAAAGTTTTTGTACTTGAAAAATGATTGGTTCATGTTGCAGACCTGACTATACAGTCTGAAAATATATGCCAAACAATGTCTCTTTTTTTGCAAATGAATTGAGCAAACACTGGACATTTATGGAAAGTTGAATCGAGCGAAATGATTCTATGAGCAACTTTTCTCAAAAATTAATGACATAAAAACCGTTGACTTATTTTGTACTATATTAGAAATGCAAAGAAGATTTCTCATTTACTTTGTATGATAATATTTTTATATTTACCAATTTTTTAACTGTATGAAATTTTCTTATTTATAGGTCAGCCATCTATAATTACCAAAGAATTATTGGCTCAACATGGTGCTCACGCATTAGATTTCAAAGGAGAAGCTCTCACTTTTAAAGCCACAACAGGTGGTATTTTAAACACTTTGTCCCATTGTATTGAACTTTTATCCCAAAGAGAAGAGAGTTGGAAAAGAAGGTTAGAAAAAGTAAGTGGAAGCAATTACAATCTCTTAAATAAAAAAAAAAAAAAATGCTTAGTTGGAAAGTGCTGAACTTCCTCACCCCTAACTTTTCTGCCAGAATGACTATGAATTACCGTTGTTCCTTGATTTTATGAGCCTCAGATTTATAATCAGTCGTGATTTTATGGACAATTGATTAATCCTGGTAAATTTGCCATGAAGGCAAAGGTAGCAAGCTGTTTCAGACACATATTGGGTCCATTTTGTGGGCCCCTTTCGCAAATTCTGTATTGCAAACATGGCCTCTTCACAAAATGTCATATTTTAAGATTAAAATTTTTACAAAATTTCATTTGCAAAAACATTTCTTTCATCACTTTTAAACTTAATCAATTTGTTTGAAAACATAATACCAGTAAAAAAAAACCTCCAGCTTCCAAGTCATTCTCAGTGTCCTTTAGGTTAAAGGGATTTCAAATTAGATTTGAGATAGCTAAGTAGTAAGCATCTCTACTAATAATAAAGCTGAAGGTGGTTCTGTCTGTCCTTCTTTCTTTCTTTCTGTCTGTCTGTCACGCGCGTAGCGCCAAAACCGTTCGGTCGATTTTCATGCCACTTGGCACAAAATTAGTTTGTAGTATGTAGTTTTGCACCTCGAAGCGATTTTTCGAACATTCCATTTCGTTCTTTTTCTATTCGAATTCTTAGCGGAAATTCGATAAAATAGGGAAGAAATATTCCATACACATTTTCAAGTCTTATGTCATTCGAAAGCTTGAAATTTTCTGCACAAAATGACGTTTTTTCGAAGTTTCTACGATCATCAGGAGAGCTGTAACAATTGTTTTTAGAATCCTGAAATTCAAGGCTTACCTTCAGTAAAGCAAGCCAAACGATTCTAAAATGGCTTTGCTCGCGAATAAAATTTGTTTGAAAATAGAGATGAAATGAATTATTTTATCAACGGAAATCAACTTTTCATGTTGTTACCATGGTTACGTTTTTATTTCGTTCTTTTTCCCTTAATAATTTTAAAAATGTATTTGTTTTTGTAACAATCCAAATGGCTTGAGTGAACGAATTTAGCTTTTAATTTATCGTTTGCTGGTTGATCTTTGTCGATGTTTATTGTTTTTATTATCATTGTGAAGAATAATGCACGAAATTTCTATGACTAATACTTAAAATTTTTAGGATAAGTTGAGTTTAAAAGAAAAAATTGCTCCAAATATACTTTTGCAATGTGATTATTTATTATTGGACTGTAATTTGCAGCAATAATTGCATTTAATAAATAATGAAAGACAATATTAAAAATTAATTTTTTGGCGACTTTTTTACAATTTGGCATTCAATTCTATTTCAGTATATTTACTTCTATCTTATTGCGATATTGCAACGTTCTTTCTAAAGTATGTCATTTCGGAAAATGTATTATTTTGTTTTTGAAGTTAGGAAAGAAAACTTTCTTCTTCTTTTAAACTTTGGTAAGATTTCTGTTGGTTTCTGTGAGCAACAAAATTTTTCTTATTTTTTCTTTTGGCTTATTTTTGTGCACCTATCTTTGGGGTTGCATTCGAATGTCCCCAAGGGGGTGATTTACCCCTTTTATGGGGTAATCAGGGCTTTCAATGCAGACCAAAGTGATATGAATTGGCGCGACCACTTGGCGATATCTCGCCAAGCTTTTGGTCACCAAGTGTTTGACGCCAATTTGGCGACATATCGCCAAGTTGGCAATAAATTTAGCGAAAAAAAATTTTTTTTTGGGTTCAATTTGGCGCTATTGGCGATATTTTGCGAAAAATCTACTGAATGATGTTAAACTCGGCGATATTTAGGAGATTAATCATTGTAAAACATTTTTTTGCATTGTTTCGTGGCAAACTAGGGACGCAAATGTTTGAATTGTTATCTTACTCACTTCAAGCACTATTTTAGCACTTAAGGCATCTACTAAGAAATTTACACGTAAAAGGAAGTAGTGTAGGATCCATACCAAATTTTTATATCATACTTTGAAGGAATTATAGTTGAATTATAACTAAAATAGAGTATTTTTTCTGCTATATCATTTTTTTACAAATGAACTTTTAATTTTATACCACGGGCAAAGCCGTGCGGGTACCGCTAGTGTTATAATATGATGTGACAGAATTTTTTTTTACATGACAAATTTGAGAAAAGACGAGGGTTTTCCCCCATAAAATGCAGATTTTAAAATAAAAACCGGGATAGCTCCTTGAGTGTACTTTTTCAATTTTTTTTTTTTTTTTTTTTTTTTCAAATATGAACTGAAAATGGTAAAGAACCATTTTTTAACTCTTAATTTTTTTTTCTTATTAGTTCGTGCAGCAGGACATGAAAACTAAAAGGGGAAAAATAATCCCTTTCACTTCCATTATTCACCATCCAATCACCTTCTCCTGCTATTGTTTTTATTCCAGTAAAGAAATAAATTACTTTAAATGTTTGCTGGACCTTGGCCTTACAATATCTGAATTTTAAGATTTCTATGCTTGGAGGCTATCTTTATTTAGCCAAAAACAAAATTTTTGAAATGTTTGTTGATATTTATAAGTGGAATAATATTTTATTTTAAAATATTTTGTCTAAATCAACTAAGTTTAAAGATGGCTTCAAAAACGCGCTACAAATCAAAGTCTACAGTAGTACAGTAACCCCTCATTATATCGCGCTTTTCGGGGGACAAGAAAAAGCGTGATCTATCCGAAAGCGCGATATAACCGAGATCATTAAAAATAGTTTTCTATCCAGCATGCAAGTAAATTATAGGTGCACATACATAAAAATTCATTTTTTCTCTTTGAAATCTTGAGTTTTATCTGGAAGCATTTTTTAGAAGAGAGCAGCTTCAGCGGCATTATAGATTTGCTCATCTACCAAGTTTAGCTCAACAATTTTTCGATTCAATTCGTCTTGAAAACATGCTGCTGCTGTATCATCGGCCGATTGTTTTTCCCCGCAAATTTGTAATTGACCTATACCGTGTCTTTTTTGCCACAAAATAAATGAGAAAGAGACCTTCTCTGAGCACCTTCCATATTTTCTCAAAAATGGTTTCGAACTAAAAGTTTTTTTTGGGGGGGGGGGGGAGACAAAAGAAAAGAGCGATATATCCGAATGAGCGATATAACGAGGCGCGATAGATATAACGAGGGGCTACTGTACTAATATTTGCTCTAATTTTATTGTAGAATCCATTTAATTTATTCAGCTCACAATCTTTATTTTCACTATAACTTAGCAAAGAAATATGCTTGGTATGTGTAGTAGCTAGTTTTCAATTTTATAAATGCTTATTTTTACAAAAAAAAAACATTGTCCCAGAGAGTTTTAAATTGAAACTCGACTTAAGTAAGATATAATTAAATTTTGAAATTTTACTCAAAAAACTACCATGACTACATTTTGGGTGCAAAGATATTTTCTTAGCTTCTTGTTTTAGAGATTTTTTATAATTCCTTAAGTTGTTTCAGTATACTTGTCATGTATAACTTCTGTGGTTTTTGTTACTCTCTCTCTTTTAATAAAGTTATATTTTGAAGGGTTTTTTTATTATTTTATTTTTTACTCAATTCATTTATTTTTTTCTTGTAATTTTAATGTTTTATTGAAACGTTTTATATATTACGTTACTTACATGGAACTAAATTTTGTTGTATATTATTATTTTTCAAAATATTGTTTTTCTATAGGAAATAGATAAAAGAAAAAAGATTGAAGAAGCTTACAAACAAGCTCTATCCGAAGCTAGATCCATGCGTCCTATAGTACTTGGCGGACCAGATTATGAAGTAAGTGCATTATTCAAGAAATAATCTCTAATTTCAATTAATTTTTTTATCTTTTTTTTAATGGATCGTGGCAGCAATTGAAGATGTTCATTAAAAGGCAATATATTTTCCTGCAACTTGAAAATATAAGGGGCATTTCACAGTATTTGTGACATAGGGGTGTCCGTAACAAAACTTTTTTAAAGTTTAAAATTTTTATATATATTGAAAAAGTACATTCTAAAGTATATGAGTATCATATTGTTTTCATAGTTTACTTTATATTATGTCTGTAATTGCACTCAGAACATTGAAAATGCAATTTTCACTGTTACGGACTCTACATTGAATTTTTGTTTAAAAACTAAACTTTTATTCAAATTATTGTTACAGACTCTACAGTAGGGTGGGGCGAAAAATAAAAAGTTTTTCAGATCAACTTCTAATAGTTGCCAAAAGTTGTCTTTGGTGATAGTTAGCTTTTGTGCAAAATTTGAGAAAAATTTGTTAATATCTTCAGGGGGCGCTGCGATCGCAAAGTTTTACCATAGCTTTGTTATGGATTTTATGGTTAAAATATCAAAAAGAATGCCTTTAGCTAGTCTCTTTGCGTTTTTTTACTCAAAAGATTTTTTCATGCATTAAAAGCATATGAAATGACTCACAAACATTATTTTATATGATATATTTATATTTTAAAAAAAACACTTTTTTTCACGTTTTTGTTTCTTTTTAAATGCTTGAAATGTAAATATATCATATAAAATACTTTTTTGTTAGTTATTTCATATGCTTTGAATGCATGAATATATCTTATGAGTAAAAAAATGCAATGAGATTAGCTAACGGCATTGTTTTTCATATTTTAATTATAAAATCCCTATAAAAGCTATGGTAAAACTTTGCGATTGCAGCGCCCCCTGAAGATATTACCCGATTTTTCTCAAATTTTGCACAAAAGCTAACTATCACCAAAGACAACTTTTGGCAACTATTAGAAGTTCATCTGAAAAACTTTTTATTTTTCGCCCCACCCTACTCTACAGTCATCATTTTCACAATCCACAATTTTTTATAGAACGCACTTTTGGATCAAAATTGTTAGCTATATTAGAGGTGAGCCTTTACTTTATCTGTCTCAAGTACCAGTTTTGGCTTAAAAATCGGTTTAAGCCAGATTTAAAGAAAAATTCAATGTAGAGAACGTAACTGTGAAAATTACATTTTCAATGTTCCGAGTGCAATTACAGACATAATATAAAGTGAGCTATGAAAACAATATGATATTCATATACTTTAGGATGTACTTTTTCAATATATATAAAAATTTTAAACTTTTAAAAAGTTTTGTTACGGACACCTATATGTCACAAATACCTTGAAATGCCCCATAATGGTTTCTAAAAATTCAACTACTTCCAATTGGGATAGGATTAAGTCAAATCGTTCAATTCTGGTATCAATTTTTTAATAATGTTTAGTAAAGAAAGGTTGAAAAGTATTATCTCATAATTCTTTTCATACCGCTAAAATTAAAATGTCCACATTACTGCCAATTATCATTGTTGTGAAATTTCGATTTTAGTCTGTGCAGGGTCTGTTGGGGTAAAGAGAAACAGGACTTCAAATGCTTCAATTTTAGATTCTTCCCTTTCTTTTGGATGAATGGAGAGACAAAATTTTGTACATTGGGTCCAAGACTACACTCCCTTTGCTACTGAATGAAATAATGCGCCCTTTTTTTATCTTGGAGACTAGGAGATAAATAGAATCATCCCATTTATTTCCCCATGATATTGATGTAGGTTGATAATAACAGTATACAACACAATCTGTGATACGCCCCATTGCAGATTACTTTGTAATGTTCTGCAACACAAAATCATTTGACCGAAATTGTTCTGCATGTATTTCAAGCATTTTTTATGTAGAAATGTGACCTTTTTTAAAAGCTGTTATGTTAAAATTAAAACTCTTTCGTACAGCACTATAAAAGAACACTTTATTCATTTATTCAGTACTCAGTTTTAAGGCAGCAAAAATTTCAAAAGGAGTGATACTCAGAAATTCAACAAAAAATGTCTGGTTTACTAATTTTAAAGATGCAATGTAAGCTTTAAAATTTACATTTCACCTGTGACAAAAACTGCGACAAGAACCCATAAAATTCATTCTGAGCCATCCCCCCCTCTTTTTTTTTTTTCAGTTTTCAAAACTTGACTGTGTGTTATGCATTTCTAGGAAAATTAGATGCCTCCTGAATTATCCAATCAAAAGATGAGTGAAAGATCATTGAAGTCACAAAATTAGTTGATCATAAAGGCTATAAAATTCCAAAGACTTGAACAGGCCGCAAAACCTGAATTGTCTGAAATTTTCAAAAATATATGTTTTTTATGTAGAAAGTGTAAACATGCAAAATTTAATGAAAATTCAAGCCTGGGTGTCAAACGATGTTTTTTTTTTTTTTTTATTTTTAATGTTATGAATGAGCAGCTAAAATAATGGTTATAAATAATGCAGTACTAAAATAATGAATAAAATGGAACAAGGTTTGGAAGCATTTATTACAACACCTCAAAACTTTCAAAATAATCGATATATTTTCAGGATGCAATGGGATTGAAATCTCCAACAAGGAGAGCATTTTTTGGTGAGGCACGTGTTTCTATGTTGGCATGTTTCTAAAACATATGTTTAGAGTTGAAATTGTGGTGGATGAAGATTGAGAGTAGAATAAAGAAACGGGACTGAAAATTATGAAAAATTAGAATCTTTTTTAGATTTATAAGAAATATAGTATTGCTCTGAGGCTTAAAGAATGAAAAAAAAAATGGAGGAAAATCTTTATAAAACAAATATATAGAGAAAGAGCCAGAATTTTAGCAAAAACTAGAAAAATCTCATCCCTGTAGGGAGTTTCAGTGGCATAAATCAGATGTAGCCAAAGAAAATTTTCTGTAAATATCTTTCAACTAAACATGTAGTTTTGTACAAATTCTGCAATTTCATCAAAATCAAAGCAAATTTAAAGTTTCTACAAAAGTCACAAAAAATTGAACTTTTTGCGCGAATTTTCCACCAAATAAGTGTAAGTTGCAGGAATTTTAAGTTTTTTTCTAAGTTTGCAGAATTTTCACTTATATCTTTTGTTAGAAGGTATTCGCAGAGAAACTCTCGTTTCTGCAGAAATTTGTTTCAAAGTTTTTGCATTCATTTGAACAGGATGTTCTGCGACATTTGTCGCAAATTTAGCAGTGTTCCGCTT
Source organism: Uloborus plumipes (assembly GCA_038373865.1). Taxonomy (NCBI): domain Eukaryota; kingdom Metazoa; phylum Arthropoda; class Arachnida; order Araneae; family Uloboridae; genus Uloborus; species Uloborus plumipes. The sequence goes on along the minus strand of JAXGGA010014178.1, from coordinate 13,943 downwards.
TGGGGGTGTCGCGTTGATGGCATGTGACCTGGTAAATCCTCAAAATGCAACTGACATTATTTGAAAAGAAAAATCATTAAAACAAATATTTATGCTCTGAATTTTTTTAAAATGCTATCAAGTTGGAATTAAAATTAACTATCACTAGTTACATCAGAAAAATGTATTTAATATGTATGTTTATGAGAAATGAAATTACTATTAGCTGCTATTCAGCATTTTGCTTTATACTAAATGCCGATTTTATTTGCAAATCTTCAAATAGTCAAAATGAATTACATCTGTTGAACTATTTCAGCTCTCTATTTGTCTTATAAATTGTGCTAAAATGCCCTTAGTAGTAAAGTGTCGCATAAATCAAATAGTAATAGTAAAATGGAAATTAAATACAATTTTATTTTATTAAGTTATATTTTTGTTCATTAATTCCTGTCCTTCATCATAAATTCTTAGCATTATCCTATTTATACTAAGTCAATCATTTATTTATATATGCTTTATTTTAAAAGTAAAATGATCATCATTTGTTAAAAATTTCTGATAACCTGTCTATTTACTGTTCTGCTTCCAGCTAAAGTTTAATGAAATGAAAGAAAGCAACCTGCTCATTTTAAAAAACCTTCTTTTGTAATTGTTTCCTCAATTTTCTAAGTCTGAGTTCCTCAATTAATGCCGGTTTGTGTTTGTTTACTTCCTCAAAATAATGGCATTGTAGTTTGAGATGTTAATTCATTGTGAAGCATGGTTATTGATCTGAATCTTCTCTTTGCGACAACTTTTGCTTGTACGAAAATCACATTGATAAATGCATTAATTTAAATCATTTTTCCACGTTTGTTGAGCATTTCTCTAAAAGAACAATTAATTTATCCAATAACATTTGAATAATATATAATTATGTATTTTTGTTCTTAATGAAGTTACTGGGTGGATTTTAATTAATTGATGGAAGTCACTTATTATGACTGAAGTGAGTGGCGTAAATCTATTTCTTTTACACTTTATTTTTCTTTTTAAAAAGTGTATGGTAAATTTCCCTCTCTTATTTATATCACGGAAGTCCAATTCTAGTAAATCACATTTTAGAGTGTCTGAGTTGCTCCAATTCTTATTTTATTTATTTTTTAAATTTATTTTTTGTGCTTTTTTTTTAATTCATATGTTACATTTGTTTTACATGTGTTGTTTAATTTTCCAGAAGTTTTAAGTTTGCTCAAAATTAAAAAGTTTTAAAGCCAATTATTTTTTCCAGAAATATACATAATTGCTGTTTCATATTTTTAGAGTGCTCAATATTTGGGAAATATATTTATTGCTTTATTTCATTGTGAAACTTTATTTTTGAAATGTATGTAACATCATTGCAATTGATATTGTGCATTAATTTCAATTAAAGGTAGGTTAGTCTCTTTTGCATTAATTTCAATTAAAGGTAGGTTAGTCTCTTTATGACTAAATGTTAGGTACACCACGGCAAATTCTTAGAATGGAATCAATGCAACACAGAAATCAGATGAAAGTGATCTTATAATCAGTTACAGTACTTAAGAGTTGACTATATATCCTACTAGCTTAATACCCGGCGTTGCCCGGGTGCTTATTAATACAACATAGCATTCAGGGGAAAAAAGTTTGAAAGAGTTCTATTCATATGGGTATAAAATAATTTGCATCAATCTGTCTCTTAGGTACAAACTTTGAAAAAAACTAAAATATTACAGAAAGTTAAACGTTTACAGAAAAATAGTCTTATCAAAAGGTGAAAATTAAAGATAAATGTTGTCTGTGCTTTGCCGCGTCCACTGGCATGAAATATATGCACATGGAAGTGAAAAAATTGCATCAATTTCTCCCGCTAAATTTAAAATTTTAACTTTTCTCTATTAATTGTTCCCACCTACAAAGTAAAAATTATTATAACTCAGAAATAAATCTATTTCTCGTTCTAAATGCTTATCTCCATTACAGACGCAACTGTCGTCGCATTGCAAAGTTGAAATTCAAATCCGTGGTTCTTTTTATAAAGTCCACATGAATTATGATTGTTTTTTACTTATTTCAATGCTAAAAGGAAATAGGTGAGCCTTAAATTGAAAATTCATTACTTTAATCGTAATCATTGTTGGAAAATACTCATATTTAAAAATTTTAAATTTCATCAATTTGAATGCTAAAAGTCCTATCTCGATTACAATATAAATAGGCTAGATTCCTATAAAAGGGTCATTTTTTGACAAAAAATTTAAATTTGAGCTTTTTAGATTTTTAAAATTTCAAGACCCCGCCTATGAGAATTCTAGGGCATCAAGGAACCTCTGCGTCAAGTTTGATGAAAATGTGACGCAAACTGTGGATTTGTATAGAGAACAAGTATATATACATACACTCATTTTTATAGATATAGATAATCCATAACATGAATTCCTATTCAATGAACCAGGAATTTTTAATTGACATTTGCATACCATCTCACAGTTACTTTAAACTCTGACTATTTAAAGATAAAATAGTCTATAGTTGAGGCAGAGCATATCTAGCAACATTATGCAGGCTATGAAGATCCTAATTTCACTATTGCAAATGATGCCATGCTAGGCTTGCCCCAACAATGTTACATTTTTCATGCAACTTTTGTTTATAGCTTGGTATTTAATGTCATATTTATGAAGTCAAATGCTTTAAGTGTCATTTAGTTTGCTTATTTTCTGAATTTAACGATGCACAATATTTCCAGGAAGGACCACATTCTATGATAAATGAAGATGAGTTTTTTGATGCAGTTGATGCAGCTTTAGACAGAAGTGAACAGCAAGAAGAAGATAAGGTAAATAGTTAATATAAAGCTATCAATTATTCGTCCCCCCCCCAATCAACCTAATATAAATCTTTAAATTCTCGGCTTATGGATATACATGGTAAAAAAAACATGTATGTAATTAGCAATTGTGTAAATTTCTCAGGCATTTTTTCTTGAACCCACAGTCATCCCTGGTGTAAGATGTTCTTGTTGAAGTTCTTGCTATGAGTCTTTTCATCTGTACTTCACATTTTTGAACATTTATGAACTGAGGAAATGCTTTCAGTTTTTGTCTGATTCAGAAGATTTGTACATTATATGCTACTGGGGCTCCAATTCCATCTATTTTTAAATGCTTTTCAAGATGTTTATGTTTAGTGGTTTTACATTAAAAAGAGTTTCTTGCTCAAAACTGGACTGTGAACCTTTTTTTTTTTTTCTTTTTTTTTTTTTCTCTCTTTTTAAAAGAGAGATAATCTGGTATAGCATTTAGCCTTGATTCTTTGGAAAGCGTGCGTTTGGTCAAATGTATGTTGTTGTTGTTTTTTGATTTGTAGTTGCTAAAAATAAAGTTATTGATATTCAGAGTTGTGAAATATTATTTTTATCTTTTGTAGAAGTTAAGTAGAAGCTATAACAAAGATGACACTCACCCTACGTCACTATCATCTGCCATTCATCATCCTCTTTGGCCACAAGTATGTTTTGAAGATCAATAATTGCAAGTACTGTACGAGTTTTCATGATTATGTTTAGTTCAGATTTATATGCTTTTTTTCTTTGTATAATCTACCGTTGTTTAAAATTTTTTGTGCATATTTTCTTACCTTTTATAGCAAATATTTTCAATTTAAAGACAAAGAATTTATTTTCTGAAGTATATCAACATATGGCATCTTTGCAGCATTACTGGGAATTATTTATTTTTAGTTTATTTCTTCCAGAATTTTAAGATTTATGACATTTATAAATTTGCATTTATGACATTTTCATAAATTTCATAAATCTCTTTGTGATTACATTTTATTTATTACTTTAATTTTAAAATTACAAAAAAGGCATATCATTGAAAATACTATTGATGTAATTGACATTTGCCAGGCTATTCGAACTTAAAGATATTTCTTAGAAATAAATAAGATCCTCTTCACATAGAAAATCATAGTTATAAAAATTTTCTATTATTGCAGTAATATTGCTTTGAACGTAAAAAGTATGTGGTTAAAATAGTAGCGACAGGATAATAGCAGATTAAAAAAATCTTAATTACTTCTTTTCGTTGGAAAAAGTTGCATTTCAATTAAAAGTTGTTGTTTTAACCTTTAGAAACCGGGCGGTACACATGTTGTACCCAGTAGCGGATCACCCAATAGGCGCATGAGGCGCGAGCCTGGGGCCTCCAGCAAAGCAGGGGGCCTCGGAACCGCAGAGTGCCAAATTTTTAAAATCAAAATATTTGGATTTGAGAATTTGTTATGGAAAATCACGAGTTTTAGAGGGAGGTGCTCAAAACTCAAATTAGCAATTAGCCAGGGATTTTAAGCACAGTGTGAAGGCCCTGATTGTTGCCAATTAATTGGGCCCTGCAATTAAGCTATTATTATCTAACTAATAGAAAGGCAAAAGGCCCAAAATAATTTGGAGGCCCCCTGAAGATTTAAAGGCAAAATGCAGTGGCTGATTTACAGGTTTGGGGGCCCGTCAAAATACAGTTTGTTGCCCCCTTCGGGGCCCCTATGGTCATGAGGGCCCTCACAGCTGCGAAATGATCAGGCCAATACCGGCAGAATTAATAAAGGTTCTCGTTTAAGAAAGTTTTTTTCCAATTAGCAAATAGTTCTTTTGAAATTATTTTTCTTAAAATACACGTATTGTTTGCATAGCTTTAATGCGTAAGCCTTTAAAAATAAGGCCAAAAACTCAGAACTACTAATAGTGAGGTCCTAGGTCCACAATACTTTGGAGGCCTCCTGAAGATTCAACGACAGAATGCAGTGGCTGATTTACAGATAAGGGGGCCCGTCAAATTGCATTTTTGGGGCCCCATTGTATATCAGCACTATGTAAATCATTTATCATATTCATTTTTTGCTTCCCCTTTGGGCCCATGAGGGTTATTGGGGACCCTCACAGTTGCGACAGGCCGACAGGGTCAATCCTATTCAAGCAAAATTAGTAAAGACTCGTTTAAGGAAATTTTCAATAAACCGGTTTTTTTTTTCTTTTTTTTTTCCTTAAAAATACACGTATTTTTAGTATAGCTTTAATGCTATGTGTAAACCTTTAAAAAAATTGAGACCCCTTAGAAAGGTGTGACAATAAACCGAGCCCTAGTTGGCTTGCCTGGTAGGCTATTCATTGAGGGATCCGGATATAGGTCCAAAGCTAAAAGGTCCAAAACTAAAAGGTCCACAAACAAAAGATCCACGTCCAAAAGGTTCGAGGGATAGAAAATCCGAGAGACAGAAGGTCCAGTTTTCTCAGCGGAGTGGACATAGGGTCCAGGTTTCGAAGTTTACCTTTTGCCTCAAACTTATTTTGTTAAATATTCAAGTTATGCGTGGTAACAGCCACCATAACACATGTTTTTTACGATAGAATGTGTCTGTCCCCCTTCCCCCACTCACGAGATGTAAAGGTTAAAAGCATGTAAAGTTTGTAAAAGTATGTATGTTAAAAGCATGCATGGTATGTAAAAGTATGTATGTTAAAAGTATGTAAAGGCATGAAATATGTTGCTTGTGTTTGATAAAGTATTCTGGAGGAAAGAAACAATTTTAAAACTTTAAACTTGAGACCTCTAGCCAGGGGCGGACTGGCTCCCCCATGAGGGCGCTAACCCAAACCTCCAAAGGGCGCACTTCAAAATAGCACCCTCCCCCCCCCCCACACACACACGTTTTCTGCGGCAATTATCCGCAAGGTTTTTTTTTTTTTTTACAGCAAAATTAAGTTCGGTATAATATATGTTACCGAAGAGTGCTTTGTCGCACTACTATTCTTTTATAGATTGTATGTGCTTCAGAACTTACAACACAAATGTGTAATCCTGTTCCTATCTTCATTAGTTGTAACACTTTTTATACACAATACGATTAATTTTTAGCAAAACACAATTTTTATCTTCTTTTTATCACTTACTAGCAGTACCCGCACGGCGATGCCCGTGCAAAAAATGGAAAGGAAGTTAACTAAATAAACTAAATAATATCTTTTCGTGTGTGTGTGTGTGTGTGTGTGTGACGAACTTATTTATTTTTAGCGAATTTTTTACGTTTCAATGGAACTTTTGACACAACTGTAGTGCCAAGATTTTCGAAAACTCTCAACGGACACAGCAATATTGCCCTTGACATTTAATATAATTCACCGATTTAACCGTAATTTCAATGTAAAATTGGTCGCTAAATCAAAATTTATTAACATAGGGAACCGATTGTATCAGGTAGCTCAGCCACAACCATTCTTCCATTGTATCTTCCATTGATAGTTCCATTCTGATATTTTCGATAAAACCGAATTTTGAGGAAGTCAACTGAATAAATTTAAATTCACTTCAACCCCCCTCTGAAGTAAAATTATTATATCCTTTAGTTCAAATGCGCTTTATCTTTTAAATTCCACTTAAAGTCATGTTGAAGTTTAAATCAATTCGCCAAAATAAATCAAAAAGACAGAAAATTAAGATAGAAATAGGAGATATTAATCATTCAAATTGAATAAATTTTCAAGGCTTAAATCTATACGCAAATTTAAGCCACAAAGTAACTTCAGGGAGAAAAGAGCAGTCTGTCTGGAAAAATGGATGTAGTGTTTTAGTTTTGCGTAGAGTTAAGCCTTGAAAATTGACTAAATTTGATTAATTAATATCTCCTGTCCTAATTAACGGACAGAAACGTGCTAAAACTTTTCTTTTTCAGAAAAAAACCCTTTCCAGCGATATATAATGTTTTGGGGTGGGATAAGGTTTTCCCCCCTCAATTATGGCGGATACACCAAAAATGAGACTTAATTAATTAATTTTAAAATAACGAATTCGAAATTAAAAATTTGGCCTTCGAGATGCATTTTACTGGGACACGTTCGAATTTTTGAGCCAAGTTTCAGGTGCTGTGGGGACTTCTGGCCAGCGGTTACAAACAAACAAACAAACGAACACCGTCATCTTTGCGGATAATTGGGAGTATACCGTAGTTAAATTATAAGTTAAACCAGCATAATAAATGGGTGTGAATATTTGGGTGTGGGTGCGTATGCTTCTTATACAAATCCACAGTTTGCGCCGGATCTTTACCAAATTTCGTACTAAAGTCCTTAGCTGCTCAGAAATTCACATTGAAGATTTTCGGAACATCGAATCTCAAAAAAAAAAAAAAAAAAATCCATAAAGGTCTAATTTAAATTTTGAGCCATACTGCACTGCCTGGTTAGCCAGTTTCGTAGGATTATATTGTGGAAATAACAACAATAAGTTTCCGTCGGATCTTTGCCAGATTTGTCACAAAGGTTTTTCAATACTCAGAAATTTCATACGGAGGGGGAGATAGGTGTGTTTAAAAAATTCCGATAAGGTCTCAATTTAAATTTTGAAATAGCTATTCCTTCACTTTGGCGTGAAATTGTACACAAATTTTTCTTTTATTTGAGCCTGATTGGTGAACGTGCGTCTTTTGGCAAAACATTTATTTTCACGGTAGACCGTGCAATCAAAGATACTATAGAGTCTTTGGTGCAATGCCTGAGACAACACATAGTAATATACAATGACGATGTTTATTCCTCTCATTTCTCAATGAAAGTTATATTTTTTACGAGCGTGTTACATTCTGAAATGTTTTATGGAAATTTTTTACTTACTCTCATGCAGGGTCTCCAGTAAAGCGTGAATAATAACAAAAGCAAAATCTAGATAAAATCATCTTTATTAAATTAATTTAAGGCTAAAAAGATGAAATCCTTTAAAATAATACACCAATAAATAAAACTTTCTGTTCACAGTAATACATCTCGCTCTATTTTAAACTTGTTTATTTTCATTAAAAAATTAAAGTTACTTCTTTAGCAACAATTTCTTTGTCCTCTGGTGCTTAACAAAAATTGCATTACTTATTTTTGATTTCTGTCTCAAACGCTTTTAAAAATTCTTGATTCTGTATTCTTAAACAAATTAAGAATCTGACCTAACTGTTATGAGTTAAACTCTCCCCCAAACCATTACTAGTACTTTCCAAACTTGTCTCTCATTAGTCAGATAAGTCATGTGAATTCGGAAGTTTGAAAAAAAAAATAATTTTCATAATTTGCGAGCCCTCCTTATGGTGTTAAAACCGATCTTGTAGAACAATAAAAGATCGTTATAATGCACACCATGGAACACGTATATAGATAAATAAAATACAATTTTAACTATTATTCACAAATAAATGGGCTTCATAACAGAGCTTCATCCTGCACTAAATGGTTACATATTAGCTGTTGTGCTTAAAATACAGAACTTTTTTTTTCAATTTATTGTTTACCTTCGAAAAGTTGTGCGAAAAAAAAAAATATGGTGTGCGTATATATAGCTTCAGCGGTTTAAGGGTATTATCCGCTGTGTTTTTACTTACTTACTGCTGTTTTGATGATCCGCTTACTATTAAAATGCTCATGAAAATAGGAAGGAGCCAGTCAATCAACTAACACAATATTCAGTAAATCATTATTTAATTTTATTTTAGGCAAAACTAAACATTTTTGTCGGTAGTATACGTTTTTCAGTGCAATGCAATTTAATTGCTTACTCATGCAGCTTTCTGACATCATAAAAATACCTGTCTGAAGAATCTTTTGACAACTGATTTCTCTAACCAACAACACCACACATACACATGAATTCGTAACATCAATCAAGGTAGATTGAACCACTTTGACTCGACACACATACACACACACACAAAAGAGAGAGGAAAACGCGCAAAAATAAGAGCGCTCGCTTTGGTCTAAGACCATACTCATACCAAAGACTCTTTTGCTCATACTACATATCTCTTTTGAGGTGCTATGAATTCAAAGTTTATTTTTTACGCTATTCATTTAAACCTTGTACTGAAACTTTTATTAAGTACTTCAAGCGCTTCCAGTAAAAAATTAAAATAATAATACAAAAAAAACACCAAAGGAGCACAGGTTCGAAGGTGCAAAAACGCATAGCCCAGAGGAAGATGTTTTTTTTTTTTTTTTTTGTTAAAGGTTCTCCTTCCAGACTACCTATCACATCTGGGGGCGGGTGGCGCGGGGGCAATGAATTAAAGTGAATTATAGCACATTATTAATTATAATCTCATGCAGCAAACTTTTATAGACTGTTTCATTCGCTTCGAATTAAAAGAATGGTGGGGGGAGGGCATCCAAGTCAACTAGATTCGAGGGTGCAATGATACATAGGCCGGAGGGCGCTCACTTAGGATTAAGGCCCCCCCCCCCCCTCCGACTGGACTGCCTTGTTTCATACCCTACGAAAGTAAGGTGGAAAAAAAACGAAGGCGCACAGGTTCGAGGGCGCAAGGGCGTACAACCTGGAAGGCGCTGTATTTTTTTTGGCAAAGATCCCCCTTTCCGACAACCTATCACGTTTGTGATGCAATAAATAAAAGTTAATTATAACAGGTACATTATTGAGCATAACCATTTTCTTCAATCTTTTATAGATTGCTTTCCCTGCTTTGAACGTAAAGATTTAAAAAAAAAAAGGGGGGGGGCTTTGTTCACAGCACAAGGACGCACAGACCGGAGGGCGCTAATTTTGGATGAGATCCCCCTTAAAGACCACCTATCACTTCTGGGGTACAATAAGAACCGAATTCTGATAACGCTTATTGATTACTTTTTACGTGTTCCAAACGGGTAAAAAGTTAAAAATAAGTAATTTACTAAAGTTGAAGGCGCACTGACAGTGTGTGTGGGGGGGGGGGGAGGGGAGTACTGCTCAAACTGTTAGGGGTTGCTTTCAAACGTTTAAAATTAAAAAAAAAAAAAAAAAAACCGAAGGCGCACACGTTTTGAGGGCGCAAGGGCGTACAGACCGGAGGGCGCACCTGCCCGCGGGCAGGTGGCCTCTACGGCCAGTCCGCCTCTGCCTCTAGCGTGTTGGAAAATGAGACAATAAGCGTGAGAGGTCTCTCTACAGCACCGGGATTTCTTTTGCAAGGCCTCGAGACACGTAATCCAAGATGAGTCATGCAATGAAAAAGAAACATTCAGCTAAGGCCCCCCAGCGAAAAAGAGCCATTCACTTTTTTCTTTCTTCAGTCGCCGTTGTCCTGTCCTGCGCCGTTATGCACTGACCAGCCACCAGCCCGATGCTTATCAGAAACCTACCCTTGATTCTAAAACCTTAGGCAAAGTGGTTTATGGCGCTCATTTTTCAGACTCCCTCCTCTTGTCAAAAGCTTTTTTGACCTTGACACTGAGAGCTACACGAAGAGAAAGTGGCGTGCTTTTATGAGCAATCTTTCGAGATTGTTTCAGAATAGCCAAACGCTTCCTTTTGTCGCTTCTCTTTTATACCAGCAAATAAATAAAAAAAAAAAAAAGAAGCGTCATTGACACCGTCATTTTGTTATAATGTCTGGAAACTCAACAGTATTTTCGCTTTGAGCTCTTTTTGTGCTCCAACCTCCAACCCTGCATCAATGAAGATTTCTTCCACCAATTACGTGATTTCCGAAAGCCGCCTAGTATTTCCCAAGTCAAAACTTGTACCATTTGTTACGCATCGCATTTTAACTCAAGAACTGTCAAATTTTGAAGAATAGGCAAAATTCAAGCAAAGAAATCTCTCCGAAGTAAGTTTAATATTCTTAAAAATTATTCATTGACTGTGTTGTCTGCAGGAAATTAAACATATTACAATTTTAAAAACAAGAGTTGTAATAACTATAATTTTTGAATCAAGCGCCAAAAATAAAAGATACAATGGGTTTATTCCATACCAAATCAACAGATTGATAAGGCTTCTAGGGTTCTCTTTAACCTCAGTCTGCTTGACCCCCCCCCCCCCCCCACATATTATGTTCGAAAATTTAGCATAACATTTTTTTTTGTTTTTGTTTTGTTTTTAATACTCGTGAAAACAATCTATTTTCTGATAAAATGCATGTTTAAAGTTTTGCTAGAATAACTGAATAACTTGTATCATACCGAGCAGCATTTTGGCAGTATACTCCGCATTAATTAGAACAACAACAGCAGTTTTCAATTTAAATTCACCGGAAATTTATTATGGATCTCTCGAATATGATTTTTTTTGCAATTGTAAAATTATACTTAAAATATTAAGTGTGTGCAAAAAAAATGTTAGGAATAAAATTGAAGCAAGTTTCTGTGAACCTGGAATAAAACTCATTGACAAAATGTTGCAAGAAATTATTATTACAAATCATCAGCTTTCGAGATCCCATCCCCCTCCCATGTTCGTATGGAAGAGCATAGAGCAGAGGTGAAAAATGTGCGGCTTCCGCGAATTTCGTGATTCCTTTGAAAAACCTATCTTAGCATTATCATTGCGGCAATTTGAAAACGAATTTTATGAATAACTAGCTTAATACCCGGCGTTGCCCGGGTGCTTATTATTACAACATAGCATTCAGGGAAAAAAAGTTTGAAAGAGTTCTATTCATATGGGTATAAAATAATTTGCATCAATCTGTCTCTTATGTACAAACTTTGAAAAAAACTAAAATATTACAGAAAGTTAAACGTTTACAGAAAAATAGTCTTATCAAAAGGTGAAAATGAAAGATAAATATTGTCTGTGCTTTGCCGCTTCCACTGGCATGAAATATATGCACATGGAAGTGAAAAATTGCATCAATTTCACCCGCCAAATTTAAAATATTAACTTTTCTCTATTAATTGTTCCCACCTACAAAGTAAAAATTATTATAACTCAGAAGTAAATCTATTTCTCGTTCTGAAGGCTTATCTCCATTACAGACGCAACTGTCGTCGCATTGCAAATTTGAAATTCAAATCCGTGGTTCTTTTTATAAAGTCCACATGAATTATGATTGTTTTTTACTTATTTCAATGCTAAAAGGAAATAGGTGAGCCTTAAATTGAAAATTCATTACTTTAATCGTAATCATTGTTGGAAAATACTAATATTTAAAAATCTTAAATTTCATCAATTTGAATACTAAAAGGCCTATCTCGATTACAATATAAATAGGCTAGATTCCTATAAAAGGGTCATTTTTTGACAAAAAATTTAAATTTGAGCTTTTTAGATTTTTTAAAATTTCAAGACCCCGCCTATGAGAATTCTAGGGCATCAAGGAACCTCTGTGTCAAGTTTGATGAAAATCTGACGCAAACTGTGGATTTGTATAGAGAACAAGTATATATATATACATACACTCATTTTTATAGATATAGATTTCGCTTTCACATGAACTTATCTATTGTTAAAGAAGTATTTGACAAATAAAAACTATTTCGTTTCATTATCTATCGCTGTCATTTTAAAATACTAATTTTTGATATTTACTCGTAATAAAGCCTAGGATTTTACGAGATGCCACATGCCAGATATCGGGGCTCGGATCTCACCCTCTCCATTGACTAAAATACTTAAAAATATAAGGCAATTTTTTTCTTTCTTTTTTTTTTTACTGTGAATATATTTTTTTTTTTTGTCAGATGTTTTTCTTTTAAATCATCTCCACTAACCCCAAAACTTTTGACTCACAAAAAGAAAAAAAAACATTTTCTGTATAGTTCATATTATTGAACTATTCCATTTGTTGTAGCATCAGGGGGGGGCCTCCGTATCAGGTTGTGCCTGGGGCCTCAAAATGTCATGATCCGCCACTGGTTGTACCATAAGTCTTTTTTCTTCAGAGGGCGGTCTTAAAATTTTCACTCGAACCCTTTGGAGCGGGGGATTTTTTCAAGGTTTCATATGCCTGGTACAACAGTTGATACCTTCTTTCTTCAATGGAAAAGAAATCTGTGGTTCAACTGTCGTACTACCTGGGTCGAAAGAAAAATTTCCAAAAAACAGCCCGGATCCAAAAGGTTAAAATGAACTTGGAAAACCCCATGAGACAAATTATTGATGAAACATTTCGCCGTAAGTAAAGGTAAAGCAATTAAATTTAATTATACATTTTCCTTTAACCCATTACTTCCATTTATTCTAACCCATATTTTATTTATCTATTTTGATACCCTCTCAATAACCTTTGACTCTATTATTTGTTTTTGTTGATAAGTGAAAATTTTTAAATTTATTATGGTTGACTTTTCTATTCCTGTCTAATGCTTATAATATAATAACTATGTAAACATTTTTTAACAACATTTTTTTTTTTTTTTTTTTTGATAGATTGATACAATCACATTAGAGCAACTGCGATATGCCAAAATGGGTGTTGGAGAAGGGGGATGGCAATTGTTTGCTGAAGATGGTGAAATGAGGATGTACAGAAGAGAAGTAGAAGAAGGGGGAATAGTTTGTGACCCCTTAAAAGCTGTTCATACTGTAAAGGTATTCCATTGCTACATGTTTTATTTGTTTCGTGTTGCATGTATTAGGAGTATCATTAAATGCAATGTTTTTTATTATTTTCAACTAATGCATTTTTACTAAATTTTATTTTTAATCAGTGATATAATTACCCTCATTATCAACTTCCTTTTCCTATCCAGTTTGTAAATTTCCTAGTCTAGATTGATAAAAATCAATTAGCTCTGGATCAAAATGTTTAGAGATGATGTTTTGATATTGTCTAAATTTTCAAGCTCTTGTCCCTGAAAGTGTTGTAGCTATTACAATAAAACGAAATCAAATCGTGCAATGTCGGGCAAGCATATTCTAGAAATTATAAGCAGAAAAAGGGCTGCTTTGAAACTTTTATTTTACTGGACCACATTGATCAAGATGAACCCTGAAAAAAGAGTAATGAATTTCGGATTATTGTTTCACTCAATATTGCGTCACCTGATTTCCCTTTTCTGTATGATGACCCTGATCATTTTCTGTCAAAAAAGAAAAGAAAACATGAAAATTTGACTGATATCCAAAGTGCAATCAGCTGAAATTTTGCTCCGAAACCAGTTTACTGTTGTCTGTCTGGTGCTCTACAGTACATGGCAAAATTTA
>JAXGGA010014177.1:0-32897 GCA_038373865.1 Uloborus plumipes | reverse complement strand
AAAATTACATAAAACATCATGTATAATATCGCATACGAACCTGTACAGCTGAAGAAAAAAAAAACATTTTGTTTCTAAGCACATGTATAGTTTTTTTCGTTGCTGGTTGTTAAATTAAGTAAAACTAACTGAAAACAAGTCTTTAAAAGCAAACAGCTAGTTGCGTAGAACAAATACATAAAAATGAAAGACAAAACATATAAACGTTTGGTCCAAAAAAAAAAAAAAAAAAGAAAGTAAGAAAGAAAAAGATTGCGCAAAAGATAGGTACGAAAAAAACTTTCCGAAAATTGAGAAAAAGTAAGAACATTAACAGGGGCAAGCGATTGAACTCTAGTAAATCATCAACGTATTAGCTTGCCGGCTTTTGGCTTCACTGCAAAACTCGAGAATAAATCTTTCTGCTCTTGAGCATCTTTAACCGCTCCTGCTTGTTTTGCAAAAATGCATATTTTATTTTTTTGTGTTTTCAATAAATAAGTAAAATATATATATATATGCAGCCGCTTCTGTTTATAGAGAAGCAGTATTTAGCAACTTTATGGCTATAACGTAATATAATTCCTTTTAAGTTTTACTGTATGTTATTTAACTTTTTATAACGAAAGTACGGCTAAAACATTTTTTTTATTTGGTCCCTTCAACTTCGCTATAAACGGGAATTACTGTATATATGGCATATACACGGTCCGAACAAATTCAGGCGACTGAAAAAAAAAAAAAAAGAGAAATCCCGTGGCATTCAAAACAAGAATCTTTTAAAAATCTATACATTCTTCTTTTTCTATACATCCTGAAAAAATAATTTGTTTGTATTTGTATCGGTATATTTCTATCCTTTCCAAAAATAACTTTGTGATTTGTTATTTTACTCAGGGGCGCCCCGAGCTTAAATTTTTAGGAGGGCAGAAATTCTGAATTTGCCGAATAGAACTCCAATTTTTGCCGAATGATAAATACGGGTATGCACACATAAATGCATTTAATGAAAAAAGGACATTCGGGCATTTGAAAATTTCAGTTCTGTCCCAAATTTACCGAATCGTCCGACAAAATTTGCCGAATAAGGAAATTTTTGGGCTGTCACAGTGACCTCCCATCGGGGTTCTCCTGATTTTACTTACTCGCAAGGTCGCACATTTCGTTCAATTCATATTACATGTATACGCGTGAATGTGTATTTTACAAGTTGTTCAAAGCTCTTAATTTAATTTGTAGCTTATGCTCTTTTTTTTATAATTATGATTGTTCTTTCCTATCCATCTGCATCACAATCTCATGTTTCTTGTTTCAAATTTTGCGAGTTATTTGTGGCGCTCTCACTGCTTGATGCCATTCTCTCTACCATTACATCATTCTTAACTATTTTCTACAACACTTTTTTATTTCGAAAGCATGCATACCAGATTAGCTATCGAATAACCTTGCACGTTCAAAGTTAGAACCGAAGATCCCG
Source organism: Uloborus plumipes (assembly GCA_038373865.1). Lineage (NCBI taxonomy): Eukaryota > Metazoa > Arthropoda > Arachnida > Araneae > Uloboridae > Uloborus > Uloborus plumipes. The sequence continues at coordinate 31,441 of JAXGGA010014177.1, read as the reverse complement.
TCCAAAAACAACTATCGCAAGATGGCTCTTGAACATTTCTGTCACCAGAGAGATGTTTAGTTCTCATGTTGTCTGCCAAGTGTGTGCACGCGAGTGGTTTCTTATTATTTTCATTAAAAATTGAGTAAGCACTGCATTTGGAAACGATTTTCTTTTTCGGCTCCCTCCTCCGCTTAGACTAAAGAGAAAATGAATGGTAAAATCATGAATCACGCTCTCGAGTTCTCTTTGTCTCGTGTCATTTTGTGAAAATATGTGCCGACTAACTCTTGTAAAGTTAAAATTTTCTTTCACGGAAAATTCGGAGTGGATACTAAAAAACGGGATTGTTTCAAAACGAGTCATATAGTCACCTCATGTAAAACGCAAAATTGGAGCTTTTCTTTGTACACAAGTCTTCAATTACTACGAAATTTAAATTTTAATAAATTCTCCAATTCACATTTGGTTTCCAAATGCATTTTTTTAATATTAGGGCTAACCATAAATGATGTTACACTTTTCTTTGACAGATTTGACGCCTGCCCCGTCTATCGGAAAGTGTCACACTTCACACTTTACCTGTCCCCTCCTCTTGTCATGTGTCACTGTTCTTCATAGGCGTAGTTGTAAAAATAATCTACGATGTCGCATTTCTTATTCTCTCCCCCTTATCAGAAACTCACAATTTCACGAAACCCCTCCCATTCAAAGCGCGACATCATTTGAATCGTTTATTTCAGAAACCACCCAAGCGACAAAATTTCTAATTTTATATAAATATTGATTTCTTTACGTTAAACTATGTAATAGCGATTACAGCAATGTTTTCTGAAAGAAATACACCTAAATATGGATATTTTTCAGTTCAAAATTTTGAAATCCTAATCGATTTTTTATAAATAACTGTAAAAATACTTTTTCGAACTTTTAGTGTTTGTCGCTTCAGTGGTTTCAGAAATAAACGATTCATTTGTGAACATCCCCCTCAATATATATTTTTTCATGAAAACTGGTTACTTAACTAATCTGCTTGAAAAAATGTTAAGATTATTATTTTTATTTACTCATTTTTCAGATTAATGATATCACTATTAAAAAGCAGCAGCTATCGTATATTAATTTAAAAAATCATATTGATTTAATTTGCACAAAATGCAAGCTTGCAAATATGCTTTCGGAAGGTCATGCGGGATCATGTGTACATATACAATACACAAATTAACGTACTGCATATCTTGTATATATTAGAGATGTGTATGCGGGCTTCAAAGTTTCCTTCTCTTGGGACAAGGACAAATCACATTTCATAATGTATTGCTGCTTCGAAAATGATGTGAAAATCATTCTAAGGCCAAAACAAAAATCTTTTATGCGTAGCAATTAGTAAAAAGTCCCATGTACGTTACTCAAAAAGTGCTTTTTACTAAGAAAGAGATATCGAATATTTTTTGCTTGGAGTTGCCAAAATAATATGAGAAATGACATAGCTAAAAACATTTTTAATGCAATTTAGCAAATTGGAAAAAGAATCTACTATTGAAAGGAAATTGGATAACTTTATTTCTAGAAAAAAGGAAATATTTTTAAAGGATGTCATAATAGTTTTTGAGGAAAAAACAAAAAAAGTTCTAATTGAACACAAGAAAGAAACGAGGTTCCTTATAAAAAATGATTGTTCACAAATGAAAACATATATTTGCTATCTCAGTGATAACGTTAAATTTGTAACTGAAGATTTTAAAATTTACTCTCCTTTTTATAAGTTTCTTTCTTAGTAATGGCGCATAGCAAAATCAATATCATTTTGACATTTTCAATCTAGTTTGTGATTTTTATTCATAAGCTCATAGATGACGGTTTGTGTTACTAACAAAAAGTTAAGTTAAAAAATTTTTTATTAATTAACTTTACGGGCACTCTGCCGCCGAATGTTTTAAATTTTTTCTCAAAATAAAAAAAGCAAATTAACGCATATACATTTTTAGACTATTAACTAACTTAATTGATTTGTACCCAATACACTGAGATTTTAAAAGGGAATCTTCAGGTTTGATTATTCCATGATATTTTGGGTATTAATTTATTATTTTATCGTATATCGATAGAGTTTCACATCGAAGAGAGCCCAGGTGCCTCCATCTAGAGAGGAGATTGAGAGGCAAATTGTGTGGCAATGGCTATTCGCCGATAGAGGTGCCGCATGAAAGAATGGATGGCACTATAGGTCTGCAAATGGTGATGGGAGAAACTAACAAGGAGCAACATTATGAAAATTCACTTTTTTTCAATCGAGTTTTGAATTATTTTTTATTTGCTTTAATCCTCTCTTCATTTATACCTTCATTTATTATTAAATCATTGTTAATGAGTTTTGTATCTGTTTGATATTTTACTCCTGGCGTAATCAAAATAATTTTCAAACGTCACGTGTTTCAAGTTTTACATGGAAAACATTGGCTTTTCTTGGTGGGAGGTCACTGTGACCTCCACTTCCTAAAAAAATTCTTATTCGGCAAACTTTGTCAGATGATTCGGAAAATTTGGAGACAGCTTTGCAAAATTACCCTGATATAAATGCAGTTTTATCATTCGGTAAAATTAAGAACTCCATTTGGGAAATTGAGAGTTCACCTTTCCAATAAGTTCGGAGGGCTCCGGCGGAATTTTTTAAAAATTATTATTACGCTTTATGATTCTTTTTGAGAACAAATAAATTGTGTTACAAATGTACGAGGTGTCTATTACAACGTCAAAGCAACCGGTGAAGAAAAAATTCTAATTGCTTGAATTTGGCACGCGAGCGCATTCTTTCCATAATTTCTTCCGTCTTGAACCTGTCATCACTTTCCTTCACCGTGGTCCGGAAGTAGCGGTTTCACAACACAAACACTAATTTGAACCCAGTACTTTGAACTTTATTACATTGAAACACACACACCACAACCCTACTTTCCTGAATTGTGAAATCTCCGCTCAGAACCCTGACATTGACTTTCGCGACTCAGCGCTGCGCGGAGCACATTATTGTTGGCATTGTCGTAATTCTTCCCCCGCCTAACAAAGTTGCACTATTCAAGTTGTATTTACAAAAAAACCCTGGTAGGAGGTCACGGAGGCCACTGTGACTTCCCTTAAGTATCTATTCAGCAAATCGTGTTAGATGATTCGTTAAAATTGGAGAGAAAGCCTTGCAATATTGCCATGTTTTGATTGCAATTTTATTATTCGATAAAAATAAAGCGCCACTCGGTAATTGGGAACTTTTTACCTCCCATTCGGGGCGCTTTTGGTTGAAAAAAAAAGAGTTTAATAATTATTATTGCGCGTTTAGATGCTTTTTAAGCACAAATAAACTCTGTTTCAAATATACGAGGTATCTATTAAGAAGTCAAAGCAACAGGCGAAGAAAAAATTCAAAGATGCTTGAAGTTGGCACGCGAGCGCATTCTTTTCCATAATTTCTTCCGTCTTGTGTCTGTCCTGTCATCACTTTCCTTCACTCTGGTCCGGAAGTAGTGGTTTCACAACACAACCTCTAATTTGAACCCCGTAATTTGAACTTTATTACATTGAAACACACCACAACCCTACTTTCCTGAATTGTGAAAGCTCCGCTCGGAACCCTGACATTGACTTTCGCGACTCAGCGCTGCGTGGAGCACATTATTGTTGGCATTGTCGTAAATCTTCCCCCGCCTAACAAAGCTTCATTCTAAACAAAAGAAGAACGAAAACAGTAAAATCGAAAAAAAAAAGAAGAAAAAAAAATCCCAGCGTGCTTGTTATGTGACAATGTCCGCCAGCAAGGCTTGCGCAAGAAGCTGTTGTACACTTCGTCCAATCCTATAGGTTGGCCTTGAGACATCGCAGAAAAGGTCTTTGTTGTGTTAGCGTGGTGTAGGTGCAAGCCAACGCCACACATTCTGACTTTTATTTTCATTTCGACTTTAGAATAGTTGTGACTTTTTTTTTCTCCCGACTTCAATGCGGCTAATTTGTAAATCAAGCGGGGGTGGTTGGCTGTATGTCAACTGTGAATGTGGGGGGAAAGGGGGGATTTGAAATGACAAGTTGGCGAAAGGGAGAAACCTTTAGCTGAAGAAATTTTTATGCTGTGTGAATGGACATATCGTGGTGCTTTGTGTCGGAGGTAATCGTTTGGGAAAGGAATCGTTTTCGGACAATTACTTTTGACGTTCCATTCAAAGGGACCGCCTTAAAAAAGTAGCAATTTAATTCTTTGGAACAATCCGCGGTGACGATTAATCGCGGATAAATTTCGCAACGTGCCTATTTTCGTTTTTAGAAGTCAGGTAGGGGAAAAATGCCTGTTGAAATTATGTATGAGTATTATGCTGTGTAATACATGTGTACTAGCGCAGCCCGAATTGGCTTTCTGGGAGGGATTATAGGTCATGTGACAGTCCTCATAAAGAGAGGAAGTGTACACGGTTGCCGGCGGGAGATGCACTCGACAACATTTATTTTAGAAAATAAATAAATATTATGGATATTTTGATCAATACTAAGCATAGAAATTGGAATTGCTCATTTTAGTTACAATATTAATCTAGTTTGTTACAATATTTAGGTTTGCTCAGTACCTGGTCTAGAAATTGCCATCTTCCTTTCCTCACAACTTATGTGGTATTAGAAATAAAATTACACGTGAATTACACGTCTTTTTTTTTTTAAATACTTAGAAGATCAAAATAACTATTCCAATCGATAAATTCAATTCAATATCAATTTAAAATACAATATCAATTAAAAAAAAATCAATATTACAATGCTGCTTCCAAATTTGCGGAAAAGAATTTTTTTAGGAGGTCACAGTGACCTTTCTTCGGGAACCTCCCCTGATTCTATGAAAAGAAAGTAAAAGGAGGTGCACAATGTTTGAATAAAGAATGATAGCAAAATTATTCCTGAAAAAACCCTGAAAAACCCGGGTTGTTCATCAAAACCCCGACAAATCTCGGGGTTTTTATCAAAACCCAGGTAGGCGGAGCTTTTTCAAACTCTGATTCATACATGTTTAAATATTTATCCTCAGAAACGTATTTAGAATTAGGTGCGCCCCCCCCCCTCCTGCAAGATTAGTGAGTGCGATCTCTAATCCCCCTAATATAAACTGCAAAAATATTTTCATCGTGTAACTTATAGTGCTATTTTCTTGAATTGTGCGCCCTCAAACCTCGTGCGCCCTCCGTGACGCGGGGGTTCAGGGGTGCTATGTACGTCACTGTTCATCCTCATTTTCAGGGTCTAAAAATCCCGGGCACCAAGTGCCTAGGGCAATGGCGCACCGATGGGAAGTCACGGGAGATCTCTGTGACCTGCCAATAATTTTTCTTATTCCGCGCATTTTGTCTGAGGATTCGGCAAATTTGAAGATTTAAATGCAAAAGTGCAATTTTAAAATGCCCGAATGTTCTTTTTATTAGATGTACTTATGAGTGCATACTCGTATGTTATTATTCGGAAAAATTTGGAGTTCCATTCGGCAAATTGGGAATTTCCGCTCTCCCAAAAATTTAAGTTCGGGGCGTCCCTGCCCACGGGCAACTAAAAAAAGAATTCCTTGGCGACTTGTTTTTTGATGACGAAGAATCTTTCTGTAGCAATGTTACCTAATAATTTTCCCGTTAACTCAGGAAAATAATTTGCCTAGTACCTAAAATTTCTTCCTGGCACCTAAGGTTTTAGATTTTTTTTCGGCCTCTGTTCATTTTAATAATAAGCATTTGTTGCATAAGTCAACTGCCAAATATATTTACATTGGAAATGATAATGCTGCTTCAGACGTGCTTGCCAACTATTTTGCTGAGTACCAAGATTTTCACTTTTTCCTTTATTTTTTTTTTCTCTTAAACAATTGGACTAAAAATAGAGAGCGTTGCGAATGGTACGTCAGGTAGCAACAACTGAAGATAAACTTGACTTATCCATCATGATCAGTTCCTTGAAACTGAAAATGCACTCCTTCCTACTCTTCTCGAATTGAATTCTCTAATCAATTTGCTCTTAGTGTTTTGCATGATGAATCTCGTGCAATCAGTCTTAGTATATTGGCGAAATTTGAGGAAAGTGTTAAAAATAAATAAATAGACGTGAGGAGTGTTATATAAATAAGCATGGACTTTAAAATGTGTTATTAAGTTTAATAATCAGGGCCGTCGAGAGCCAAGGCGAGTCCCTTTTCAGTTTAGCTGCCGAGTCCCCCTCCCACCATAAAACTTTTTTTTTCTACTACTACTGGCCCCCTCAAAGGCCAGGCCCCTACTTTCAGACTAATGACCTCTCGCCTGTCTTTTCTCTTATTTGGAAAATTCGAAATGACGGTCCTGAGCAGTGGTTGGAAGAACTACATTTCTTTTGTAGCGAACAACATCTGCAACTACTTCGTTATAAATGTAGTTAACTACCACTACAACTACTTTTTTTTAATGTAGCGACTACAAACTACTTTTCAATTGGAGTCGCTACTTCGCTACTTTTTAAAAAATACATAAATAAATAGCATACACCGTTTGAAGATTGACCGAAAAAAATTCGAAAAGCGGTTTACATTGATGAATTAACTCATTTGAATGTGGAATAGATCTCGGAATTGTCTTTGAATTTATTTGTTACTTTTCTTCTCCCCCCCCCCTTTTTTTTTGTTGCTTAAATTTGTCCTTTTTTAGATTTTTTACAATTTTTACGAATATTCGCTACAAGAAAGGATACAAAAGTTGAAAGATTGAAAGAATTCAACATTCAACTTCCTTTTAATTTCTTGCCAGGGAATATTTAGGAACATGAAAATTATTTGAAGGAATATATAATTTTTGATGCCAAATAAACCAGTGACATCAAACAGATAGAATGTATTTCGTCAAAATGATGAATCTAAGGATTAGCTCATATTTTTGTGGTTCTTATTTCTCATTGGGTCCGCTGTTGTACTCGTGCAAGATTTGCACCAGTCAGAGTCAATTAATTAAACCTTGTTTTTTCTTTGGTTCTCTCTTTTTTTTTTTCATTTATTTATTTATTTTTAAATTTAAAAGTAGTTTCCAGAAATCGCTACAAACTATTTTTTGTATCGCGCTACTCACTACTCTACCTTTTTTAAAAAAAGTAGTGCGCTACACTACAAACTACTAAAAAATGTAGCTACTACGGTAGTTTCGCTACTTGTAGCGCGCTACTGATTCTGAGCCAACAACTACGCTCAGATGAGGCCCGTATTTAGTAACAAACCATTGCCTCATGTCATTGCAATCCGCTTTTCGTTTAGAGAGATTTTTTTTTCTTCCGTTATTACAATATATATATATATATATATATATATTTAAAATTCTTTGATCTTATACTTTTAATCATACAGATTCTTTGAATAACCACAGAAGAATTTTTCTCTTAGACCTTACAATTTAAAACTTTCTCCGTTTTATTTTCAATTCGTCGTAGAATCTTCACTTACTCCTTCACATAACTTTCACCTTTGCACTTACTTTCACATTGTTACTTAACTCGCTTTAATTGCAATTGGTATGGTTTGTAGATCCAAGAAGGGTTTGCGCAAAATCATAAAAGATTGAGTCTTTTTTACCCAGTGATCAATACCGTCATGAAGTAAGATTTTGAAGAGTATTGATGTTATGTTGAACTAATATGCTGTTATAAGGGCTCGTGAAATATTCAATGCAGTAACGATAGATTTTATTTACTAATTCTACCATTATATTACTGGATTCCCGCTCATGAAACTATTCATTAACCAACATATTTGAAAAAAAAAAAAAAAAAAAAAGAACGAGCAGTTAAGAAACGAGCTGAAAAATTCAAGTCTCTGAGTTTTTCCGAATTTGCAATTCTTGTTTTTTTGCTGTGAGCAATAAAGTATTAAATGTTGATGTCCTAAATGCAATGAACTTAGAAATTGTACCAAAAAATGAAAAATACAACGTGTAAAACACTCCATGGTTTATTTGTTAGCTGAGAGATACTATGCTCCTGAAAACCATTTCCAAAATTCAAACGTTTCGAGCAAAAAATTAGTTAATTTAGCCGTCTGTGATTATATTTCATGTAAATTACTTAAATTTTACGTGGTTATTTGCCCTTTTAATTTTCATCTTTGTGTTATTACAACCACAAAAAATAAATAAATAAAAAAAAAACAATTTTCTTTAAACTAAAAAAAAATATATAAAAAAGATTTCGTAATAAAACATACTTAAGTAACAGCAATACGGCAAGTACGTTAGCAGACATATCTCGCAGCTACTCCAGGTAGCACACGTAAAGCTTTGAAATGGTATCACCTCCAAACAGTTAGAACATGGCCGCTATAGAAAGGTTGGCAAGGCCTGCCTTAGAGCCAGGGCCGCCGAGAGCCACTGCGAGCTCCTTATCATTTTGGTCGCTAGGCCTCTCTCCTCCACAATAACTTACCTAGGATCTACGAAACGGTAAATCTGAAGCGACGATATGTGTATCCTATTGATTATAAAGATGCCTTTGCCCTCCCTCAACCGGACAAATTTTAAATGGCATGACTGCTTACAGGGCTCTCAGCTGTTGGCTAAATAAATGAATTATCGATTTCGCTTGTTTTACTTGAATTCAAGTAGCCATAACAAGTTTTTCCAAGAACTCGAAAAGCAACGCAACATCCAGGGAAACAGCCTCCAGGCATTGAAACCACAACAGTCTTCCTTAACAACATCAACCTTCAAAAACGTTATTGGCACTTGCGTTTTTTGTTCATGGCCCACATAACTGAAATGCCCTAAATATAGTGTCTGCTTCTTTGTTTAAAATGAGGCAAGTTCAATGGAGCGCTACTCCTTCCTATATTACGACGTGCGAATTATTTTGGAAATGCTGCTTCGGGCTGCTTGGAAGAATTCGATCTGCAGCTCAACTCGGCACGTGTTAGTCCTCTTCTTGATGGTAAAGAGTTGAGAGCCTATTTCCTTTACTTTTTCTTTCTTAAGTTACCTTTGACTGCTGTTTCGCCTTCTAAAACTGGTGTTTTTCTCTTTCCGCTTCGTTGGCTATGCGTCCTACATACGAAATCTGCTATTTTAGCGTAATTGGTGAACGTCTAAATTGTGCGCTCGAGTTTAATCACGCTATTAGAGCAAGTTCTTGTTTTTCTCCCTTTGACTAGCAATATCATTTTTCATTTTTATCTCAGAATCATCTGTTTTCTACTTCATTATTTGCTTATTTTTTCTTCCCTTTCCTTTTTGTTGATATATATCAGTCACATCAACTTGGGGTTTTCTTTTTTACAAGTACTTCGCTCCAACGGACTTGGGAGTTGATCGAGTTTCACTGGAAATTAAAATTGTCGTTTGATGCGTTTGTATTTCTGTCTAGAATTGGCTTCTGGGACTTACTAAACAAGCAATGAAATTGGACTGCAGAACAAATGTTTTCAAACATAAAAAACAACGAATGATTTTTCTCAATATTTCCTTAGCTTTCTACATAATTTCAAACAAGCAAATAAAGTCACATAGAAGTGGTAATACACATTGCCAGTATGCATATCCTTTATTGAATTTAACAGATCTCTGTATTTCCACTTAATTGAATTATTGCCAGAACTGAAGAGGTTACAGTAACTCTTTTGTAACTAGCAATTTTCATTTCTTGATCTATTTTAACGGTTCCCTTGGGGAGGAGAAAGGGGCTGGCATACCAAATATAAGGTGGTGGTACTTCATGTATGGTGCCTCAGACATATTTATTCTGTTATGTCGAATTTTCGAAAGAGAGACGTGTCGAGTTCTGGGAACTGTCTTCGTACTGGGATCATAATAAATGTGCTGCGGGATGGTTTACGGTAATTGCCATTAAACTTCCTATGTTTCATGTCGCAGACTGTGCTATTGAATTTTTTTTTAAAGATTCCATTTTAATTTTATTCATAAAGAAGTTTCGCTCATATGCTAGTTGGAGGAGAGTAACCTTGAAGCTGATAGTGATAGTATAACTAATACAGGGTGATCATAAAATAACTTGTGTTCAGAGCCCTCTAGCAAGATCAGATGAAGAATAACACTCCTCACGTCTATGAAATATCAAGTTCAATTTCAATTAGCCTATTGAACGAAACACCGCCAAATATCATGGACGAACATAGTAGATCATGGGGTTTCGTTTTTTGAAATAAAAAAAAATATCGTACCAAAAACCGTCACCAAGGAAAATTTTGGCTTTGAAAATGTGTATTTCTGTAAATATTGAAGGTTTAAATGTCAATCGCAAAATAAGCATAAATTTTAATTTCAACATATGAGTTTTATTTGCAAATGATGGTCAAAATAACCACCATTCTGTTGTTCAAAGACATCACGACGAATGTGAAATGTTATGCATCCAAGATCCACAAGCACCAGATTCACAACATTTTCCTCGCATTTGAATTTATTTGTTCTTTCATTATTCATTTTTTCCAAGTTATCAGGAACATGTCTCTCATCAGGGACGTCATTTCAAGTTTTTCCAGGGGGGGGGGCAAAGGGTCCAAATACAATGCAATTTGATCGGAAAACATTAAAAACCACGCCCACTTATATGTAAATACATTGATTTCTCGAAGCCAGGGGGGGTCAATTGACCCCCCCCCTGCCCTCCCTAAATGACGGGCCTGTCCCTCATACACACATTTAAGGTATCCTTACCGCCAAAAGTCAATAGGAGAAAGATTTTGCGATCACGGTGGCCCATATTGCAGGAAATAAAAGACTAATGACTGCGATCAAAGAAATGTTGCGACAGCGCAATTTGTACCTGAAGTCCTATGTGGGTGGTGCACCGTTCTGCATGACTTCATTTGGATGCGTACGTTAGCTAGAGCGATTAGGCTTTTTTGAACAGCCTACAGGATTTAATTTCAACAAAATTTTGAATAAATTATCAGAAAAGACATCCTTGCTGCCGCGCCAAAATTTTTCTTGGTGAATTTTAAGCCTTTTTTTTTTTTTTCCTTTGCTTAGAAATTGAAAATCGATGTGATTTTATTGCACCTTTTTAGTAATTAACCATCATTTAGAGTAAATAAAATGGATGCACGCTGCATTTTTTATCATTTACTTCCTCAGTATTCCCAGTAATGCACTTTTGCAGAACCAAAATTAATCCCTCTGACGAGTTTTAGCACTACATTTTTATTGCAGCAATGGAAATGCCATGGTCTATGAAATTTGACAATATTTCGTCCAATATTTCACTCGTTAGAAGGCTCTGTTATTTTATAACCACCCTGTGTGAATAAAAAGCTAGTAATAACAATGAAAGGAAATACATTGTTTCGAAATTTCTAGCTCTGTTTAGTCAAAAACTTTCCATTTTACCACCATTTCGCCTGCTAATTGAACATATTCATGTACTTGAACTTATATATATATAAATTGTAAATGATTCGTAAAAACCACTTAAAAACTAAAGATCATCGTACTGGGCCAAAATTCCTCCATGGGCCAAAATTCCTCCATCGCTTTTAGATTGACGCTTTGTACAACATCACGTTCTCTAATTACAGGGGGTGTATCCCGGGGCGTTTTGTGTCAATCCCCCTGAATTCTTAGCTCTAATGTGTATTGCCAATATAATACGGCATTTTATGTACATAAGATTTTTGACGCCCCCCCCCCCCCCTCCTCTGCCCAGAAAATTAATCCTGGTGCTAATTCCTGTTAGGTTTCGTGTTAATGTTGGAGTCATTCAATCCCTCTTATAATTCCGCGTAAACATCTCTCTAAAAGATTCATTATGCAAATTTCTGATTGATATTCGTCATAAATGAAGTCGTTTTTCTGTGGAAAAGAAGTTATGAAAGAAATTAATATTTTTTGCTAAAGAACATTACACTACATTGCTCCAGGATCCCCAATGCCCACCATCGCACTTGGTTTCACCTGTTAGATGAGGACCTGGTGTTTTTTTTTTAATCCAAACCAGGAGCTAAGTAGCTTCTGATCCAACATCCCCACAAGTATTGATTTGAATGGGGAACTTGGAGTAGTTTGACCATGACGAGTTTCCGTTCTCCAGTCACTATTAGCAAACACGATTGATCTTCAAACGGTTGGCATCGAACTCGTGACCTTCCCGTTGTGAGTCCAACGCCATATCGATCAAGGCACCACTACCTGTTGCGAAAGCAACAAAAGGATAAACACTTAACAAACTGTGTGTGAATTAGACTCGGCAAAAAATAAAAGCAGTCATTACTCCTTCCCCATTCCTTTCTAACCCCTTTTCCGGAAGTGTTTAACATCTCGCACATCATTTCATCAGCTATTATTATCTCTCTGGCTTCTTTTTGCCTCGTCCTTGCTTCCACCTGAGTTTTGTAAATTTCCCTTCAGCTCTAAATTGTTATGCTGTCTCTGTAAATTGTTATGCTGTCTCTGTTTCCCCGACGCAAGCCTCCTTGTTTCACCGCTACACCACGTTGTCCTTGTCGGGTGCACTACCGCTTATACCACCTGCTAACAGCCAATTCAAGAACAAAACCAAACTTCAAGTTGAAATGAGTCAGCGCAAACAACTTTAGCTTTGAGCGGCAAGCCAGAAACTACCGTAAAGTTAAACGACCGTTTGGTGGCAACGGAACGAATTTGTTGTTATAGCAACCGCTGAAGGAGGACTGACCTACTTTTTCATTTCAAGGTCATGGGGGGGGGGGTGTTATCTTTTTTATTTTAATGTTACTTTCTTCGAGATACGCGCACACTCGCAGGGACAGTCTAAAATTATCCACCGACTGACTTAGGCTGGTATTACTTTCCATGTTTATTTGTGCATCTAGAAGTATTTGACCTTACACGTTTAATGCCAGTGAACGATCAGTTTGGGTCTTGACATTTGCAAAATGTCAAAAATCCTGAATTGATTTTTTGTTACGGGTTTTTTTAGTATCTAGGAAGTGTTTATTTCATCGTTTCCGCATTGATTATGTTGTTGTAAGATGGTAAAGATTTTTAACAATTCGGAAAGATGGTTACTAATGGAATTCAAGCTTTGCGGGGGAAGAAGGTTCGTGAAATTGTGTGAGTTTGGTGACAAGGGAAGGGACGCGTTTTTTTTATAAGAATATGTTTATGCAAAGTAGTGTGACAAGGGGGGGGGGGGAGATGAAGTAAAAAGTTTGTAGCAAGGAGGAGGGAGGGGTAGGTAGATGAAGATGACGTGTCGCATCTTTGATGAGAATATGTGTATGAAAAATAGTGTGACATGCTGACGTGTGACAAAGGAGGGGGATGTGAAGTGTAGAAATTTGTGTCAAAATGGTAAACGAGGGTCAAACATGTTGGGAAAAAAAAGTGCCCTCGTTTATGGACATCCCCTAATATAAAATGTGAGTAACTTGATTTTAGATAGTAGTCTGCTTGTCTGTCTTAAATATCAAATACATAACGTTAGATAGTGGATTTAACGGTATTTTCAGCGGTACATTTTTCAACTGATGGTATGCACGCATATTAATCATGTATAGTGCCATATTGTATCTGGCTGTAATTACTCCATCCGTGGGAAAATTATCGAAATTCAAGTTTTTGGATTTGATTTGTTTCAGAAGGTAGAAAATAGCTAAAATGGTTTATTAATTTCTCTTCCCCCTTGATCTGAATAACAATGTTCCCTGTTTTAGATAAAGCAACAAACCTGTTCCGTTTGAAAAAAACTTTCTTATGGGGACAAATTTTAGTAATTAATCTCTGAGTCAGATACTCTTTATGTCAGTCTTATCTGTACGTAATGTCATAGGGAAACCGAATTGTTGTTCTATTCATTACTACTTACTATTCTTTTGTGGAAAAACTATTTAATTAACCTTTTTAAGGAATACTGACTTGCGTTAAAAGTTTCGAGAAAAATACATAGAATTCTCACACACTCAATTTTAACTTAAATTAATCATAGCAAAGTTTTCTAAATTTTAGAGCTTAAGAGCATCTAGAAATCTATTGTCTAAATACCGAAAGTTTAATGGCTTCCATTGTCCGTGCATTACTAAATAAATTGGAAAGAAACCTTACAAGAGCATCCAGTAAAAAAGGATTTTAATTTTTAAAACAATAAAGCGCTTTGAAAGTAAATGTATGATGTAGGCTCATTCGCAAATAAAGTTTAATTAAAAGATCTATTTGCAACACAAGCAACAATATATTCCTACTCTTGAATTAAACACGGAAACAGATACTGCTATTGATTGTTTAGTATTTAACTAATAAGAGTTGAAATGAATTGTCATTGTATTTTACATTGCTATAATTTTTCAACATTGCCATTGTTTGAACGGCATGAATGCAACGATTTAATTGAGCTCAATACAAAAGAAATTGCAGCCAAGTTTGTCTAACTATTTATATTTCGATTGTTCTAAAGAAATGATGTCTTTAGAAAAATACCCACTGTTAGTATTACTGCTGGTATTCATTGAAAAATGTTGATTTAACTTATAATAATGACAAATTTGAAGTTCATAAATGATGAGTTGATTGCAGAAACACGTGTCGTTTCTTGTGTATGCTTTCTCTGAAATAAAACCACGCAGAAATTGATTTCACTTGCATTATTAAAATGTACTACAGTTAACCAAAAGAAAATGTAGTATAGATGTAACTAGCGATCTACCGCTCTAGTCTCCTAATTACTTGTTAGATTCTACCACTGAAATCAAAGGTTCCTTTTCTTAGAATTCACGTAGTGCCATCTATTGAATTGCTATGTAACTAAAGTGGTGCAGTGTTTATGGTGTGGTTCTTGGTCACTTCCTACACAAACACTAAATTTCAGTGTTTTAACTTTAGACTCTTCCCTACCTCTTGGATGAATTGACAGATAAGTCATTACATATAAGACTGTATTCCCGGAGAATAACTGTGAATTAAAAAAAAAAGACTGAATGACAAGTGGAACAGCTATTTGTTTTCGAATGAAATCCTGCTGTCATTCCCCTCATAGCATGTTTCAGTTTTACTCCATGAACTAGGGGTTAGATGGAGGCTGATTTCTTTTTGCGTGAGGCTAATGTAGAAAGAAAACCGAAACGTCCTCAGCTTAGAGGCTTAAAAAGCTCTATGGTGTAATGATTTTCAACCTAAAGTCCGTGACTCATATACGACCTCGAAATATAACCTAAAACGCCCAGAAAAGTGTAATTTACACAAAAATCTAATGTTTATGGTCTTCTAAAAAGTAATGGACATATGTATTACCAACTGTCCAAAAAGTCCCGTGCGCCTGGTCACCGGGGCAGCTTAAAAAATAAATCATAATAATAATAAACCTTTGGTGACTTGTTCTATCAGAATAAAAATCTTTCAGAAGACATGTTACTCTAAATTTTCCTTTAACTCTGTGCTTGTAAAATAATTTACCTTGAGCCTAAACGTTTTTCCTGCCTCCTAAGATTTTACCATTTTGGTTGGGTTCTATGTATGACAAATTTAGTAGTTTCTATTTACCATATGTATGGGGTAAATGAAACACCTAATTAATGTGATGATGTATTTGAAATCTTATAATTTGAATTAGACTTCTGCTTGAGAGGAAAATCTAAGATCACTAAATTTTGTTTACTATTTTTTTTCCTTGTCACAATGGCGACACCTATACTGTTTTTTTTTTTTTTTTTTTTGATGGATCCGAAACTTTTAGAACATATGTCCCTATGCTGTGACTTGTCACGTCAATCACCGAAGTTTAGTTTAAAAAATCATGGGAAGTGAAGTTACACGGTTTGTTTACATTTACCCATTGTTTCCATTTATCCCAACCTACCCTACTAGAATTCGGAGTGAAGTATTTGATTTTCTTTAGTATAATAGCAAAAGATTTGAAGTGCAAAGCGCTGCTTCAGACCATATAAAAAGGTTTTCCACATAACTTGCCACAGCTTTCTCTTCCAAGATTTCAGAGTGACTGCCAAAACAGCAGTTGGTGTTGACACTCACCCAACTGAGTAAAAACTTAGAATCAAATATTTTTCAAACTAACTGGGATAGCCCTTGATTCGCAAGTGCAGCTTAGTTTGCGCACGACAACTCAGCTATGATAATTTTCAATTTCATGTGATTTTTACTGATTAATTTAAATGCTTTCTATTTGCGTAATGGGTTGTCCACAAATGATGTCACGCTTTGAGAGAAAGGGGGTGGTGACATTGTGACAGTTTGTCACAGAGGAAGGGAGGGGTAACAAGAAGTATGACATAATACATTTTAGTAACATTTTATTTGTATAATACAGCGTGACATAAAACAAGGGGAGGGGTAAGGTAGTGTGGCACTCTGACGAAAGGAGGGGCATCAAATATGTTGAAAAATATGTGAAATCATTTGTGTACTGCCCATATTAACTTTTGAACACTGGTTTCCTGTAACTGATGATTATGGTAAAAAAACAAGGCAAATGAAAGAAAAGCTTCTCAGGTTCATTGATCTCAACGTAAAATGTGTTTTAAAACCAAACTATTAAAAATTGGGGATCAAATGTAATAATATATATATGTGATTGTGTGTGTGTCTTCTGTAGAAATGTTTTTCACTACCAGGCGTGATGCGCTTTTTGTTCTCAAACTTACGTCCTTTCCCACAAAGTTTAAAAACAAAATTCCTAAATAAATACACTCAAAGATATAGCTAGGGATTTACTCAAGGCGTCAAAATACTCCTTGATGTTTTTTCTGGGGTAAAATTCATTTTGAAGGAGCGAAATATCTAAAAATACTGAACCCTATAGTAGAAATCTATTCCGTGCAAAAGTACCTTTCTAATGATGAAATAAAAGATGGCTGGGAAAGAGATGTGTACTATTCTATTTTTTTACGTTTAGAATATTTGATACTTTGAAATTAAAAAAATTAAAACATCTGATGAAAATATTTTTAAAAATCTAGCTGTATTCTTGCCGATGGTAAGTTTTTTTTTTTATTAAAAACACTAAATAATAGGCCTTACTGAATTTTTAAAATGTTTTCCCGATTTTCAATGCTTGAAATGTGCTTGGAGAGGATTTTAAAATATCTCTGTATACACATTATTATAATGGTTTTTATCCACTCATTTTTAGATCTTAAAGTTTTCAAGTTGCTTTACAAAAAATAATGGGAGTAAATTTATCTAAACATCAAAGGGCTGCTAGTCAAACTACCGCTGCAAGTTATATTGCTACAGGAGAACGTTTACTATTACCGTTTTAATGGCAGGCATTAATTACCATTAATGCCTGACATTTTTTTTTTCCAAAGATATTTTGTATACTGGTTACAAATAGTGTTAAATGGACAGGAAAAATAATTAAAAAATTATCATGTTAAAAATATTTTTTTTATTAAAAAAAGAAAAATCGTCTTTAAAAAGGGATGAGGCACCAGAGGGGGTTACTTTTATTGAGTAATTAATTTTATTAAAAAATTTGTTCTGCCTACGATATAATATTTAAAAAGACATTTTATAAGAAGAAATAAAAACAGCAATTAACATAAACTGGGAAGCTGGGAATAATTTTAAAAACTTAGCTTTTTGTTCTTGAGATTGTGAACGATGTAGTTCTTAATAAAGATCATAATAAAACGGCTACAGAACACACTTTACAATGGTTATACGCTGCAATCTGTTAAGAGCAAGAATCTGAGAGAGTGTCACGCCTGTGATTCATGACCTCTCAGATTTTTTCCAAAAAATTACCAAATGTTTATTATCTTATTGAAAGACCAAATACAGAATGTTTTGCTCTAAAGTTCAGTTGTTTAGTTTTTATGGATCCTAAAGTTGAAGGTGCGACATCAAAAAGTAAGCGGATTTTCAAGACATGGAAGTTGCTGTCAGCCAAAACCCTTACCAGGAACGGTTGAACTCCAATTTTCTTTTTGTATATGGAATATAGAACAGCTTAGAATAACAGAACAGTTGAGTCCTTTGAGGCGAAATGTAAATTTTTTTTTTACAAAAAATGTATTTTTTCCTGTGCAATTTTTGTAAAATTTTTTTTCACATTTCGCCTCAAAGGACTCAACTGCTCTGTTAAGACAAAGAATAGAGTATGATATTGGCAAAAAAAAATATTTCAATATGTTGTTGGCAGAGGAAGTAATGACCGTTTGAATATCGGTAAAATATGACATTTTTCATATTTCGGCCTTACGCAACTAAAAGCACGTTGAACTTTCCTCGGTTATTTATACATTATGTTAAGCCCTTCAGTCGGAATTATGAAATAGTTAACCAAAAATGTTTTAATTTGGTACACAAAGTACAATGGCTAAGAGCATCTCACAAACGAAATTTCAAGCTTGTGAGTAAAAAATTAAAAGAGTTATGACGTGTCCAATTTTCCAGATACATATTTTGAAATTAATATTTCAGCAAAAAAATATATGAAATATCACACAAACTTTGTCGTAAAATATTCTTCAAACAATAATAAAACATAATATAAGCATTTGAAATGATAAATAAAAGATCATACAATTTTAGAAAATTCAGAAAAAAAGCAACTTTTTTCGGCGAGAGTGCATGGTTCGAAAAACAACCCAATTCCAGTTTCTCAATCCATTTTTGGGAATGTTGCCAATCCCAAAAGCAGAAATTTTTGCTCAGATAATAACAAGCAGATTGCAAATTGTCGACTACAAGAAAAATCAAGTAATTAAGTCAATTATTAAATGATTAGCAGCTGTTCAAAGTTGATGTCCGGTATACCGGACACCAGGTCTGAAGGGGTTAAAGTGCTTACACTGGTCTTTCAAACGACACTACTTTTGCCGTGCCAACTGAAATGTACAAGCTGGTTTTGGACCTCAAAAACGCTAAAAAACGTCAAAAATGCCTTGTTTTGAGGGCCTTCACTAACCTTACGGCAATAACTTACCACAAATTTAACATTCATTTTGTAAAGTTTCAACCTTCTATATTCCCTATATAAAAAGAAAATTGGAGTTAAACAGTTCCTGGTAAGAGTTTTGGTTCACAGCAATTCCCATGTCTTGAAAATCCGCTTAATTTTTGATGCCGCACCTTCAGCTTTAGGGATCCATAAAAACTAAACAACTCAACTTTAGAGCAAAACATTCTGGATTTGGTCTTTCAATAAGATAATAAACATTTGGTAATTTTTGGGAGAAAATCTGAGAGGTCATGAGTCACCTCATAATGCTAGGCGTGACAGTTTCTCAGATTCTTGCTCTTAATAATGAATTGAAACAATGCCAAAGTAATAATTGAAGGGGCAAGTGGATAAAGGTGATATGTGACATTTGAATTTCACCGATTTACACAAAGTCAGATTAGTGTGTGTTCAATTGTGTTAACTCACTAACACAAGGGTCAAATGAATAAAGATGATATGTGACAATTTTTCAAATTTCAAGAAAAAGCTTTCAAGGAAAAAATTATTACCTTATCACTTTCATCTATGGTAAAAAGTATATTTTGCAAAAATTGTCTCATATCACCTTTATCCACTCGCTCCTTCAATTGAACTCTATTATTTTGTTGAAATGTTCATTTTTAGAAAATTCAGATACACTTTTTGGACCGTCCCTAACAAGGGACGCTAGGCATTAATGGGTTAATTAAAAGTAGGGTTGCGGAGTCGTTAAGTTGGATTGGTAATGAGTTTGGAACAAAGAAGAGTCGGAGTGGCACTGATTTTGGGTGAAATAAGTTGGCATCGTAGAGTCGGAGTAGATAGGTGAAGTACTTTGAAATTATAAGAGTCGGTCATTTCCCTCCGATCCCTCTACCTTGATTAAAAGATATTCGCTGGGACAGTTTTTAAGCATTTTGAAAGACAGCCCGAGCATATCAAGAAAAACAAATAAAGCGAAACCCATGAATACTTTCATCACGCTAAATTAATATTGATCTAACTCCTCGTGAGAACTGCTGAAATGTCTTTAAACAACCTTCGTTTGTGCGAATAGTTCGCGGAAAGAACTAAAAGTTCGCTTCAAGCTGCTTTATTTATTTATTTTTCCTGAGAAAGGAGGTCAAACCCTCCTCATCTTAATGCTTTGACATAACTGCTTACTCGTTAAGAATGAAGTTGTTCTTTTCTTTTTCATCTTCAAGGTCTTTAATGTGTGTGAGCATTGGCAGGCTGTATTTATTGAAACGCTGCGTTATGCGATGCCACGGTTGGAAGGCGAAGGCCAGGGCCAATTTATGATCTCTTTTTTCCTCTTCTACGGTTAGATACGGAATTTGCTTTGTTTGGGGCCCGTGATTTTGCCGGAGTTTTCTTAATTGTTGCGAGAGGTGCTAACTGATACAGATGTGACGGAATTTTTAAGGAAAATAGGATAAACTGTTGAGTTACGGTCTTTTTTGCGTGAGGTAGTATATGTTTTCAAGTCCGTGCCCAAGATTCAGAAGCGCCGTGGGAGGTCACGGGAGGTCAATGTGACCTCCCTTTTGCTGACGATACGGCAATTTGAAGACAAAATTGCAACATTGAGACTATTTGTTCTTTTTTAGTTTTTAGAATTGTTTTTTAAAAGACGCCTAATGCTTTTTCTCACTAAATGTTATGCATGTACGGCATGTGTGCAATGTGCATGCTTGTATTTATTTCATCATTCGGTAAAATTGGAACTTCATTCGGCAAATTGATAATTTTTTCCCTCCCAAAAATTTTAGTTCAGGGAGCCCCTGCCAAGATTTCGTAATGGGAGGAGTTTTAATATTTTTCCGTTATTTTCCGGTATATCCGTCCAGAAAACATACCAGTGAAGCAAATAATTTATTTATGTTCAAGGGCCACAATGAGAGGTGCAGAGAAGGGTTAGGGGTTCAAACTCCCCACAGAATCCTTAGTGTTAAATTATATATTAACATATAAAGACTGCTATAACCAAACTGGATTATGTAAGGACTTTCACGACCAGAATTAAACTTCAGAAGCGAAAACAAGATAAAGATACATCTTTTGTATAATGAAATAATTGTTTGTTAACTACAGAGGAAATACACTGGCGGAAAAAGAAATCCCAACACCAAGAAAGACTTGTGTTAGATAAACGAAATTTGGTAGGCGTGTTTATACAACTGAAAGATGACATCGATTGAAATTTCGTGTTCCGCGCATAAGTGTGGCGCAGCTGGCGTCACTCAGAACATGCAAATAAGGCTTGTTTTAAAAGCGTGTTGTGAAGCTCGTGTGTATTATTTTTCCGTGAAATTTGACGAATTGCGTTCATGTTAGCCAGGAATGCCTTTAAGAAGACGAAGAAGCCATTATCAACAGCTCACCGAGCTTAAACGAGGTTGTACAATTTGGGTACGAGAAGGTGGATTTTCATTTCGCGATATTGCAGAAAGACTTGGGTGGGAATGTTTCCACCATGCATGATTATTGGAAGCTATGGGCAAGGGATGGTACTACCTCAAGAAGATCGAGTTCCGAGCTGCCACGTGGTACCACTGAGAAAGAAGATCGCCGAATCTTGCTTACGGCTATGGCGCATCGTACTACATCTGCGACTGACATTCGAGCTGCAGTTGGTACCGTCGTGACCCAAGAAACGATAAGAAACTGTTTACTTCAAGGACAGCTCCGAGCCAGGCAGCCTGTAGCCGGTATTCCATTGACTGCAAACCATTGACTTTTCCGACGGCAGTGGTGCCACGACAGAGCTCACTGGAGGTCGGAGTGGAGATCTGTTGTAATTTTTGATGAAAACGGATTCTAAATTAGTGCCAGTGGTGGCTGTATATTGGTCAGAAGGAGGCCAGGGGACCGTCTGCATCCAAGCGGTCTGAAGCCTAGACATACGGGACTCACACCTGGAGTCATGGTCTCCGGAGTAATTTCCTACGACAGCAGGGGCATTCTTGTGGTTATCCAAACTCACTGACTGAAAATTTGTCGTCAGTCTGTTAATTTAACCAGTAGTACAGCCCTTCATGAGTAGCATTCAAGGGGGCGTTTTCCAACCAGATAACGCTCGCCCTCACATCTCTGCTGTAACGCAATGTGCTCTACAGAGTGCTGACATGTTACCATGACCTGCAAATTCACCAGGTTTGCCTCCAATTGATAACGTATGGGATATCACGGGATGGCACCTCGAGCATCATCCATAGTCAGCAATGACGGTCTTAGTATTGACACAGCAAGTGCAACAAGCTTGGAACTCCATACCACAAAGTGACATTCGGCACCTCTATGACATAATGCATGCACGCTTGCAGGCTTGCCTTCAAAATTCTGGAGGTTACACCCTCTATTAAATTAACATAATTTCACATTTGCACAGCATTTTCTTGAGCTTAAATTAGCCAGTGATCTTGTACATTTATTCAAATAAACATGTTAACTAGACAATTGCATGACCCAAATTTCATTACTCTACGGCAATTTTTTCTTGGTGTTGGGATTTTTTTTTCCGCCAGTGTAGTTTATTGAATACGCAAATTATATTTAAAAAGCACAATTATTATGCATCTTCAGAGCGGCAACATTCTTCTCCTTTTATGATATGCCAGATTCATCATAGCTTCTTATAAAGAGGAATATTAACGCGGTAGGTGCTTTGTATTGTCGGACCACTCTGTGGTTTTAACAATCTCCTTACTTATTTTATTTACTTGCAGGCATCATTGCATTCACAATTATTAGTTCACGCCTTGGTGTATTAAAATTTAAGAAATTCATCCACATGTTGAAAGTATAAACTGGTTTCTCAACTGTAGTTACCGCAATCTTCAGCCACTTTTTCTATTCAAAGGAAGCAGTATAGATATTACAGTCAAGCCCACTTTATACGAACCGTGATTTAACGAAGGAATCTGAAAACTCTTTGTTATTACTTTTTAAATTTATTTTATTTAAACATATAAAATGGCAATTTTGTTAGATATTTTATGCGAAAGTGAGCGATTCATGACTTTAGAAATCCAGCATTTTCTTTGTAAAATAGGATAATCTTTCCCAACGTAGAGCCTCATACTAAGGCTATTTTATTTTAATTTCAATTTTCTCTTTATCTCATTAATTGGATTTTCTTTCATTATTTCTTGTTTTAACTATACATAATACTATTTTATCAAGCTTTGTTACTGCTGCTAATTTTTTAACCGTTAGCTGTCTTTTTCATATTTTTCTTCTTTCACTACTGTACATTTTTCTGATTTTCTAGAAAAATTCCGTACCATTTTTCAGCGAAACAAAATCTGGAAAGTTTAACTTATCAAATTAAGCTCTTAATGAAAGATGCTTTTTTTTTTTTTTTTTTTCAAATTTTATTTTTTATTGTTCTGCTCTTTAAACAAGTAGTAGAAGTAATTTCTCTAGTTCAGTTCTTAAGATCATATTTATCTGCTGCCGCTGCCAACTGAAGCAGCAATTAAATGTTTCAAATGCCAAGCGATGCTGTCAAACTTTCAAAGCCAAAGCTATCAAACTTTAGAAAACCTCTTGAATTTTAATATACTTCATGCGGTTTGTGGAATAGAGATTGACGTATTCCTGTCGTTGTAATAGTACTATATGTTCGAAGAGGTGATACGGTTTCAAGTTTCAGCAAAAATATATACGAACAAGATTGGAATTAAATGAGACGAAAACAAAAGTCGGGGGCTTATTTTCTGTTTCATCTAAAGGATATTTACGTATTGCAACATTTAAACTCTTTTTCGTTATCAAAAAAAAAAAAAAAAGAAGAAAAAAAAAGAAAGAAAGAAGGAAAAGAAAAGAAAAGAAAAAGATTAAAGAAAGAAAGCAGAAATAGATAAATATTTAAATGCATTATCAATTTTTTTTTGGATCTGATAAATGCATTTCTGAAACTTTATCCCATCGTTGTGATTTTTAAGCACGTGTTATAAACGCGGTTTCAGAGATGAAGTAAAACTCAATTATAATTTCAATGACTAATGTTTTGGCAACAAGAAAATATTAATTACCATATTTGTTTGTTGTCAGCTTGACCTATGATAGCAGTCTCCAAAATTGAAACTAAAAATTCTGCTTTATTCATCATTTTTTACATTATTTAGTACGTACATCGGACGTTAATAACAATTTGCTAGTAAAATTTTAACTAGAATTTTAAAGACAAAAGAAAGAGATTGAAACACATAAGTTAAGAAACACATTTGTGATGGATATTTTTTCCCACTCTGTTATGAAAGAACTTGTCCTCAAGGTATGTTTTATTAGATGCCTGGGTGCTCTGGCTCCGGCGCTTTCTCGTAATCGTAATTAAAATCACTGAATTTCGATGTAATCTTAATCAAAATCAGTGGCATTGTAATCAAAATATCGTTTGTAATCACGATCACAGATTTAAAAAAAAAAAAAAAAAGAAACGTATGGACTTAAAATATATAAATGAAATAATTTGTAATCTGTCCTAGTATTTGTATAAAGAGAAGTTCACGATAGCTCTGCCGTCATAATTTAAAATTCTCGAAATCCAAATTTTACTGCAATTCACTTTTACAGATTTTTTTTCCCATATAGTTGTTGTCTTGTGCCAGCCCAGCTAGCAATTAGGGGTGCGCTGCTTCACTTTTCCAACTATACCGTAATGTGGTGTGAATCCGACTTCCACAGTACACACATAGCACAGGGACCCGTTTATAGGGTGAGCATTCACAGCACGCCAACACATTCACACAAAGAAAGGACAAGTACAGGAGAGTGAAAGTACATCCATGTCCGAGCCAGAATTCGAACAGGGGACCACTCCAACTGGGTCAGACTTCTCTAACCACTAGACAAGGTGACCGGCCATAGATGTAGTTATCTATAGAAATTTACGTTTTGTTCCTGCAGTAGGGGCGGATACAGGGGAGGGGCGATGGGGGCGACCGCCCCTCCCTTGAGGGACTCTTCTCCAGCAGTTTTTCGACTTTGAAGTTCAAAAAAGTCAATTTTAGATGATCTTCGATGATACTATGAGAAATGGTTGGGATTCGGGGCTCTGATCTGGAATTTTATCGAAATTGAAGACCGAAACATTTGTAGTAAACATGTGTTAACCAGGACATGTGGTAACAAAAACGGGGGACAAGTAGGAAAAAAAGAATAAGAAACAATCGCCCCTCCCTTGGAACATTTCTGAATCTGCTATTGTGTGTAGGGTTCTGCTTCTCTGCGTTGAGCTAAAAAATGTTTTAAAATATATGATGTCTTTATGAAGGTTAAAAATTTATGTCCTTTAGTTTTTCCCACATTTTTCTCTCTTCTAGATAGGGCTTTCTTTCTTATGAGGGCAGAGTTGTGAAGCATTTATTTAACGAATCTACTAGTATATCGTTCTACTTCTCTTTCAATTTTGTGTGTGTGTGTGTTGTGTGTGTGTGTTTTTTTTTTTAAATAGCGAAGATTTCATTCACAAAAACTTTTTTTTTATATATTTAATTTTATTGTTTTGTGTATTTCATGTCGGCTAGCTGAATCAACGGAATTAATTTCATTTCATTTCGTTTCATCTTAGCTTTACATTACTTAAAATTACTAACTCAAATCCTGAAAATCATACCCAATATAAAACCGTATAGAAAAATGCGAAGAAAAGAACAGCGAAAGAGAAATCTAAGAATAAAATTTTCAACTAACTGCACTTCAGCTACATTTTTATATATCTACCCTATTCCTTCGATATAGGTCAAGGTCCTAGCTAACAACATTCCACTCTTATATAGCTGTACGCCAGATCGAATGTATCGCAAACCATTTTTCCACTTCTTTAGAGCTTGATATTAAAATGGATCGATTTTCCATCGTATATTTACAGTGGCACAGACATAAAGAAGCGTTAACTGGTGAAACAGCTGACGCGATCTGACAATATTGCGCTCGTGCGATGACCTCAATTTGTTGACCTAATTCACTAACCATTTCTATCGATCTAGCTTAACTCTCTTATTTTTTTGGCTTTTGTTTTTCTGGGTGCTTCCACTTTCGTACTTGATTCGCGTGGTCTAGTAAGATTATTGATACTAATCAATGTTTAGCAACAAAGACGTTATTTGCTTCTTAGAG
This sequence comes from Uloborus plumipes, assembly GCA_038373865.1. Classification (NCBI taxonomy): domain Eukaryota; kingdom Metazoa; phylum Arthropoda; class Arachnida; order Araneae; family Uloboridae; genus Uloborus; species Uloborus plumipes. The sequence continues at coordinate 5,449 of JAXGGA010014177.1, read as the reverse complement.
AGATACAAGTTTGGACGGATGAAACATTTTTTGATAATTGTTTCTCATGAATTGTTATGTAATCGACTAGAGTGTTTGATAAATAGCAATGCAACTATCTCACACTTTAACATTTATGCTTTTAATTTTTATCTTATTTACAATAACCCCCCCCCCCCCCCCGGAACATGGCTCATTCGGATATATCGCGCTTTTCCTTTGTTTCCCAAAAAATTATATTTGAAAAATGAATTGCTTTACATTTGACGTCATAGAGAAAAAAATGGTATACTTATAAGATTTTTTTTTCATTCTTAAATCAAAGAACAAAAATGGTATGTTTTCCACACACTTAATTCGTTGCTGCTTAAGTTGCAACTTTCGATTCACGTTCGCCAGTGGCTTAGCGATAAATTTTTCATAGGGGTGGGGGCATTAAAAAATTTTCGAAATTGAAGATGAAAAAGTGCGATTTAAAACCCTTACATGTGTGTTAATGCATGTAATTTTTTTGCTTAGTAAGGGGGGGGGGTATAACCTGCCATATACCCCCCCCCTATCTACACCACTGCGTATTGCATCATAAAGCAATAGCAATATTTTCAATTATCAGTTTTTATTTTAAAAGAATTGGCAGACTAATTTTCTTTTTTTTTTTTTTTTCTAGAATGCTCTCCAAGTAGGATAAGAAACTAAAATTATTTAAGGTGCACATATTATTAATTTGTATATAAATTTACTTGTTACTTTTTAAACCCTCGCGGTTAAATCGCGTTTTCGGATATATCCCGCTTTTTTGTTGTCTCCCGTAAGGCGCGATATAACGAAGTGGTACTGTATTTATTTTTTGTGCTTCAACTCAATTCAAATGTAACGAAGTAGACTTTTTTCTTAATTTCATTAGAGAAATGTTCTTGTGTCATTATTTGTGTCGTTGATTGTAAAAGTGATGTAACTCTTTGTAAATGATTTTACTATTATCATTATATAAAGCCATTTCTAAATTTTCCTTGAGAAGGAAAGGCAAAAGTTCAGCTATAATTTGGCATGCAATAGTTATCATCGGAAAATGTTTTGTTTCTCTTTTATATTAAGAGATATAACTAAATGTGACACCATTTATATCAAACAAATACGTACGCATTTTAAAAATTTGAAGATACACTACTTTTACTATGAATAACATATTTCTTGACTATTACGATGAAGTAACCAATTTATATTTTATTTCAAACTTTTTTTCCCCTCATCTCTGTAAACTTAATTTACAGCACAATTACGAAATACGTGTATAAATATATATTATTTATTTGCATTACCTCTTACTTTATTTCTTTCAGTCTGACATTTGGACGATGTCAATGACATTTCATTTACTTTGCGATTCGATGCTATTTGATTTAACTTGATTTGTGCTAGAGTTTTTATTGCTGAAGACACGTGGGCGTTGCAAATTTCTTTGTATTTTATGGTTTCAGAAAGAAATTACTTTTAAATGCTAAACTGTCTGACTCTTCTTTTGGGGGATCATTCCCTAACTCTAGAAACCTTAAAAATAGCGTCCATGTTAAAGGCCATTGACATTTCTTTAAAGGTCGGGTGTGACTTTGTATTGTATTTGAATTCCTCGGAAGTATTTCTCGAGCAATGTGTTTCGGTGACTCGTTATATGACCGCAGAAATGTTACACAGAATTAAAGGAATGTGCAAGGACGAATACAAGGGAGGGGCGATCGAATATTGAAGTTAAAAAAATTCATTTTTATGCCATCTTTAATGCTAGTAGAAAGGAGGTTTAGGCTTCTCCCCAGAATACGTTTCGCAATTGAAGTCCAAAACATATGAGGTCAACATTTGTAAACCAAGATGCATCGTAAAAGATACGAAATAAAAACCACCACTCAATTGAAACATTTCTAGATCCGCCCTTGTTAATGTGTTAGTATTATTCTGTCGTCATGCCAATATGTCAGCTCGGCTTAACACATGGGTCATAGCAGAGGGGATCATACATTTTGTTTTGAACGGGACAGTTCCGCTTTTCAGGTATCCTGTTCCGTTGTCCCCGAAAAATTGAAATATCCCGTTTTCGGAAGTGCAGGATACTGAATGCTTCAATCAAGAGTCACTAGATGGAGCTGTTTAAGAAGTTTCATACCAATAAACTAAATCATGAATAATAATCTTATTTAATTTTTGTTTTCCGGGCCTTAATTTACTCATAGAAAATATATTTTTGATTATAACTAATATGTGTTAATGCATGTGGGGGTTAGCGAAAACGCAGTTTCATGTCTTTTAGTTCTTAAAGCAATGCTGATTTAAAGAGTTATATGAAAATCTGCCAAAAATTTCATTTTTATTTAAAATCAGCACCAAATGTAATCAAACTGTGCTTCATACATTAAAAAAAATTACATCAATTCATCTCTTTTAAGTGTTCATTTTTATTTTTGTTTGTCATAAATGATATTAAAAAAAAGCAATTTTTTTTTTAATTTTATAAATTAACGCGCTAAAGTTGATAAATGTCCCATTTAAAAAAATAAATAAATGGTCACCTTAGCCCGCCCTGACAAAGTCCGAGGGCTAATGACGTGCACAATGCACATGGCACGGTAGAAAATGAAATTTCACATAGGGGCCCGAAGTATTTTTGTACATGTGGTCCAATCACATTGTTAAAACTGCTGACTCGGCGGAATGCAATAAAACGTGTGGCAGGTATGAATGTGAAGCGAAGAACTGAAAACAATTTTAAAATATAGAAACCTGAAAATGAATAATATACAAGTAGAGTATATTGGATATGAGTGGATTTAGGCTAATGCGACTTCTGCACGGTATTTTCGTGTGGCTCTACGAAAGAAAAAACAGTTAAATTAAGTTTTATTAATGATATCAATAATAGTATTATTATTATTGTTATTTGTGACTAATAAAATTATTGTTATTGTTGCCATTAACATTATTATAATTGTTATTAATGCATATTTAATTTCATTTTTAAATGAAAATCGTACTTTTTTTCTTTGCTTGAAAAAAGTTTTCAAAAAAAAAAAATGTTGAGTCGAAAATACATATGCATAAATAAAATGAAGTAAAAAAAATCGACACAGTATTTGGAGTTTGAAAAAAAAAGAAAGATGTATTCTTGAAATGATAGTTTTTAGAAATGAGTTTTATCTTTCCAAATTGCTACTAAGAATTATTAGCTATTACAATAAACACTCCACTAAAGGCCCCCTTTGTTAGACCCCTCTTGATTGACCGTTACGAAGTTTGGCAGTATAACCATTCTATAACCCTTCTGTGTGGCTAGAAGTAGCATGAAGTATAATTAAGCATGAAATATGGAGCGAGTTCTTAGAGTTGTGGTTGTAAATTGCTTTTATCATCATGTTCTACAAGTTTTAATCAGGCGTGTATCTCAGTTAAATAAATGCAGCGATGATTTGAACTTGATGGAATTGTTGAAAGGTGATGAGAGATAGAGGGAAGACGGAAGAGGAGTGAACGAACAAGAGATTATTCATTTGATCACTGCTTAATGAATTAGGCGAAGTGTTTCGCTTTTTTTTTTCTTATTCTCTCTCTAAAAAAGGAATGCGCAAACGTCGTTACGGCTCCGTGGAAAACATGCTTGCTGTACTAGACAGCAACTTAAGTTGACACTAACGTCGCGACGCGCGGAGCCAATAAGAGCTCACACGCAGTTAGCGAGCTCCTCTAATTCGCCAAGTAGGCTGTGACGTTTTATCAAGCTCGTTTTTCATAGGCTGACATCACAGTGACGTCACGACCTCAGTGTCGAGAAACCTTGCAGTGTAATATAGCTAACATTTACATAGTGTATTCGCCGAAGCTCATTCGAAGTTGTAGCTCGTCTTGCACAGGAACGTGCCGTTGGGAGGTCACTCTGACCTCCCCAAAATGTCCTTAATTTGCGTAAATAATTGCAACATTGCAATTTTTAAATTCTCGCCCGCCCCTTTTGGTTAGAAAAACTAATGTGCACAGATTTTATTATTCGACAAAATTTGAAGTTTCATTCGACAAATTGAGAATTTCCACCCTCCCAAAAAGTTTAGTTCCAGATTTTCCAGGTCGTGCACGATGTTGGAAGAAGCATTAAGGGGTTGTCCATAAATGATACCACATTTTCCTTCAAAACTTTCGACCCCCTCACCACCCTTTTCTCGCAGTGTTACACTTCCCCATACTCTCTCCCTGTCATACATTACACAATTTTTCATATCTCATCAAAAATGAGCTATTTTATACATTTTGTCTTTTCCGCTCCTTCCCAAACTTTCAACTTTGACAAGAGGAAGGAGTCCTTCCTCTTGTCACAACTTCACGAACCTCCGAAACTGAATAGTGACTGAAACTTTCTCAACTGGGGAGGGGGGGGGGCTTTATTGTAATACATTTTGTCGATATTTAGCATTTTTTTAGAACATGGTGGTGGCTAATATTTTCCAATGCATTAAAAACTCGGTTAATAAATAAATCTTTTAAACTTTGACAACAAGGGTACGTGACATGGCTAATTGTGACTTCTGCTTCATGATGTAAACACATTTTTAGCTTTCACTTATTACATCTTTACACTAACAATGACTTTTCATTTCCGCTATAGCTGCGGGCTATTGATTTAGCTTCTCCTGTTCTTATTGTTTAGATTTCTGAGCTAGTTTTCCCGCTTGGCCTTCGTGTGAAATAATTGTAGGTTTTTCAGTAGGAGGGATTTGGCATGATCCCAGAGCTTTCCCGTGTTTTTGACCTGCCTGCGAGCAGACGTTTCTGTAATGTTGTAATGTACTTCTCCGGCTCTCTTTCTCTGACCTTGGGTTGTCACTCGGGATTCGAAGGGGCTGCAATTTTTTTTCGCTTATCGCCCCGCGTGTGTTTGTTTTCAATACCTGAGCAGGGTCAATGTTGAAGGCGAGAATATTATGGCGGCAGGTGGATGGAAGCGGGTGTGGTGGAAAGTGCTGATTTATTCCAGTTTTCCGTGAGAAATAGGTTTAACAGGCGTGCGGATTCGGCGTTGTTTTCCTGAAAATATAGGTGAATGTGTTTTGTTGAGTTAGTATCATTTACTTTACAAAATCTTTTTTTATCTTTTATGCCATGAATTTGTTTGTAAATGAATTTTTGTGTCTTAGTTAAAAACACATGAAATAACTTGTGTACAGAGTATAAAAATTTTAATCACTAGGGCTTAGGCCCTAGAACGCGATAGAAAACTGTTTCCGATCGCTGACACCAACAGTCGGCCTCTCAGCAAAGTGCAATGAAAGGTACTTTCAAGTACCAGCAGGATTACAGCCATTTTGGATTCATAATACTAAATTAATGTAAGCGGTACTTATGAGTACCGTCAGGGCATAAAAATTAAATTTATGCCAAATGTTTCCCGGGACTCTATTGTTCTCTCACGTTAAATAAATCAGTTCACAATCGT
>JAXGGA010014176.1:0-32899 GCA_038373865.1 Uloborus plumipes | reverse complement strand
GTTTACAAAACCCTATATTTCGTCAGCACGACTGCATCCCCACCCCCTGTGAGTAGTGTTTTTGTTTTCCTGAATTTTCTGAGATTATACGAGACGTTATCCACCCCACCCCCCCAAAAAAAAAAAACTACTTTATCTATGCCTTGAGAAATAATTGAACGCTTTCCTTATACGATTCGTAAAGATCACGGCAAAAATTAATCTCTATTAATAACTTTTAAAACAACTAGCTAAATTGATTCCCATCGTCATAGTAAGTAATTCTTTTCGTAGTCAAGTGAAATCATTAAACAATCGTGATAGCTGAAAAAACATAAAATAAAATAAAATATAGCTGCAATTATGAGTAGCTCTAAACTGGAGTTTTAGAATCACTGGATGAAAAGTCAATGCGTTCAATGTTGATAATTTGTTTCGTAAAACAACAGTAGAAAAAATAAACGTTTCTAGCAGATAAAAGCATTGGGCGATAGTTCCGATGTTTTCCTCCTAATTCAAAATAGAAGAACTATTTTTTTAATGAAGCAACCACAGTTAATTAACCATTAAAATCTCTATATATATATATATATATATTATATATATATTATAATAATTGGATGTAGATATATATAATATAATATATATATATAATGGATGTAGATATATATATATATAATATATATATATAATATATATATATATATATATAATATATATATATATATATATATATATATATATATAGTATATATATATACAGGGTGTCCACTCCTATCGTGGACCAATAGCTAATTTCTAAACCGTTAGAGATAAGCATATAGTTCATTTAGGAAAAAATCTCCAAATTACGAAAGGAATTTTGGGTCTATTCAATGTTTTTCAAAAAATCAAATTTTGAAAGAGTTACGAAATTTAAATTTTTATACAGACCCCCAGTCCTATCAATCATATTTAGTAAAACATTCTTGACACTGTAACGTTTAAAACTAAAAAAAAATCACTCTTCTACCACAAAAATTGACCGAGTTATGATGTTTTGAAAAAATCAAGATTTTGCATTATTTCATGACGTCATCGAGAGATCGCTTAAGGGACCGTATGCAAAATCCTTCAAAATCTTGATTTTTCAAAACGTCATAACTCGGTCAATTTTTGTGGTAGAAGAGTGATTTTTTTTAGTTTTAAACGTTACAGTGTCAAGAATGTTTTACTAAATATGATTGATAGGACTGGGGGGCTGTATAAAAATTTAAATTTCGTAACTCTTTCAAAATTTGATTTTTTGAAAAACATTGAATAGACCCAAAATTCCTTTCGTAATTTGGAGATTTTTTCCTAAATAAACTATATGCTTATCTCTAACGGTTTAGAAATTAGCTATTGGTCCACGATTGGAGTGGACACCCTGTATATATATATATATATACCATTACCATATATATATGTATATATATATAACGGATGTAGATATATATATATATATATATATATATATACATCAATTTTTTGTCTAAAATCCCAAAATACATGGAAATACAAAACATCAATGCCTGTACTGAACCGTCAGCGGCAAAGAGCCGCTAGAAAAGCTTTCAAAAAAGCTTTCAAATATACATCAATTTTCAAAAAAAATTGATGTATATAATACATATATATATATAGAAATATATATAATATATATATCATATATATTATAATATATATATATATATATATATATATATACATCAATTTTTTGTCTAAAATCCCAAAATACATGGAAATACAAAACATCAATGCCTGTACTGAACCGTCAGCGCAAAGCCGCTAGAAACAAAACAGCACAATAATATTGAAACACGATTGGTTTTCATATTTTCATTTTATTTGCCTGTTTCAATATATATATATATAGTATATATATATATATATATATATATATATTATATATATATATATATATATATAATATATATATATATAATATATATATATATAATTTTGTTTGTTCCTTATACAAATCTAGTTTTCGCTGGATTGTCATCAAAGTTGATACAGAAGTTCCTTGATGCACTAAAATTCACATAGGGGTCATTCCATATAAAATCAACAAATTTTCAGAAATTTCCGTGCCGCACCATTTTTGATTTTGATCACACTTGGTAGGAATTATGCACCAGTATTCTGTCCCTCCAAACTGTTTTATTTTTTTCTCGAAAAAATTTTATTCTCGAGATATAGCCATTTTTTTGTTCCGCCGATGAGTAAAATTTGGCATTTTTGATCTTTTTTCTAACAGCTCTGGTAAATTTACTTAAAGTGGTAGAAAGATCAAACATGGCTTATTTTGAAGCTAAAAGAATGAACTTTTATTTGTGCATAAAAAGAAACGGTTTGGGTTAAGCCTAAATATAAATTTTCCCGTGTCAATTCGCGGTTCAAAAAGTGCCGTTTTCGTCATTTCAAGCATGAAAAAATATATGAAGGACTGACAGTGGGGTTCTAATTTTTTTTTCTCTTGCACCCAGTTATAGATACTAGAAGCACAGAAAAAAATTAGATGATACCAGTAGTCTTTCATTATGAAAAAAATTGCTTAAACTTGAGAAAAAATGAAAATTGGCCTTTTTCACTCCCCAAAAACGGCCTGTGGAACAGGTAGTAAAAATTTACAAATGCATGGAGTAAAAAGGTGTTACATTGCCCTTTAAAATGAAACAAAACTGTCTTGTTATTCCAAGGCATTAAAGAGATATAAGCTTTCAAACTTTGAAAAAAAATGAAAAATATCCTTTTTCACTCCCCAAAAACGGCCTGTGGAACAGGTAGTAAGAATTTGAAAATGTATGGAGCAAGAAGGCATTACATTGAACTTTAAAAGGAAACAAAAACTGTCTTGTTATTCGAAGGCATTAAAGAGATATAAGCCTTCTAAGTTAGATGATTATTATGAAAAAATACATTAAACTTGAGAAAAAATGAAAAATGGCCCTTTTCACTCCCCAAAAATAGCCTGTGGAACACTTAGTAAAAATTTGCAAATGCATGGAGGAGGAAGGCGCTACATTTCCCTTTAAATCGAACAAAAACTATCTTGTTATTCTCAGGCATCAAAGAGATAAGGTCCTCTGAAAATTGAAAATAATTGCTTTAACTTATGCTAAAAAATCTTGCATGAATTTTCAATTTTCAGAGGGCCTTATCTCTTTGATGCCTGGGAATAACAAGACAGTTTTTGTTTCGATTTCAAGGGCAATTTTTGACCTTCCTCCTCCATGCATTTGCGAATTTTTACTAAGTGTTCCACAGGCTATTTTTTGGGGAGTGAAAAGGGCCATTTTTCATTTTTTCTCATGTTTAATGTATTTTTTCATAATAATCATCTAACTTAGAAGGCTTATATCTCTTTAATGCCTTCGAATAACAAGACACTTTTTGTTTCCTCTTAAAGTTCAATGTAATGCCTTCTTGCTCCATACATTTTCAAATTCTTACTACCTGTTCCACAGGCCGTTTTTGGGGAGTGAAAAAGGATATTTTTCATTTTTTTTTCAAAGTTTGAAACCTTATATCTCTTTAATGCCTAGGCATAACAAGACAGTTTTTATTTCATTTTAAAGGGCAATGTAACACCTTTTTACTCCATGCATTTGTAAATTTTTACTACCTGTTCCACAGGCCGTTTTTGGGGAGTGAAAAAGGCCAATTTTCATTTTTTCTCAAGTTTAAGCAATTTTTTCATAATGAAAAACTACTGGTATCATCTAATTTTTTTCTGTGCTTCTAGTATCTACACTGGCGGAAAAAAAAATCCCAACACCAAGAAAGACTTGTGTTAGATAAACGAAATTTGGTAGGCGTGTTTACACAACTGAAAGATGACATCGATTGAAATTTTGTATTCCGCGTATAAGTGTGGCGCAGCTGGCGTCACTCAAAACATGCAAATAAGGCTTGTTTTAAAAGCGTGTTGTGAAGCTCATGTGTATTATTTTCCCGTGAAATTGGACGAATTGCGTTCATTTTAGCCAGGAATACCTTTTAAGAAGACGAAGAAGCCATTATCAACAGCTCACCGAGTTTAAACGAGGTCGTACAAATTGGCTACGAGAAGGTGGATTTTCATTTCGCGATATTGCAGAAAGACTTGGGTGGGAATGTTTCCACCATGCATGATTATTGAAAGCTATGGGCAAGGGATGGTACTACCTCAAGAAGATCGAGTTCCGAGCTGCCACGTGGCACGATTGAGAAGGAAGATCGCCGAATCTTGCGTACGGCCGTGGCGCATCGTACTGCATCTGCGGCTGACATTCGAGCTGCAGTTGGCATCGTCGTGACCCAAGGAATGGTAAGAAACTGTTTACTTCAAGGACAGCTCCGAGCCAGGCAGCCTGTAGCCGGTATTCCATTGACTGCAAACCATTGCCTTTTCCGACGGCAGTGGTGCCACGACAGAGCTCACTGGAGGTCGGAGTGGAGATCTGTTGTAATTTTTGATGAAAACAGATTCTGAATTAGTGCCAATGGTGGCTGTATATTGGTCAGAAGGAGGCCAGGGGACCACCTGCATCCAAGCGGTCTACGGCCTAGACACACGAGACTCACACCTAGAGTTATGGTCTCTGGAGCAATTTCCTACGTCAGCAGGGGCATTCTTCTGGTTATCCCAAACTCACTGACTGAAAATTTGTCATCAGTCTGTTAATTTAATCAGTAGTACGGCCCTTCATGAGTAGCATTCAAGAGGGCGTTTTCCAACCGGATAACGCTCGCCCTCACATCGCTGCTGTAACGCAATGTGCTCTACAGAGTGCTGACATGTTACCATGACCTGAAAAATCACAAGGTCTGTCTCCAATTGATAACGTATGGGATATCATGGGATGGCACCTCGAGCATCATCCACAGTCAGCAATGACGGTCCTAGTATTGACACAGCAAGTACAACAAGCATGGAACTCCATACCAGAAAGTGACATTCGGCACCTGTATGAGATAATGCATGCACGCTTGCATGCTTGCCTTCAAAATTCTGGAGGTTACACCCTCTATTAAATTAACATAATTTCACATTAGCACAGCATTTTCTTGAGCTTAAATTAGTCAGTGATCTTGTACATTTAATCAATTAAACATGTTAACTAGACAACTGCATTACTCAAATTTTATTACTCTACGGCAATTTTTTCTTGGTGTTGGGATTTTTTTTTCCGCCAGTGTATAACTGGGTGTAAAAGAAAAAAAAATAGAACCCCACTGTTAGCCCTTCATATATTTTTTCATGCTTGAAATGACGAAAACGGCATTTTTGAACAGCGAATTGACACGGGAAAATTTATATTTAGGCTTAACTCAAACCGTTTTTTTTATGCACAAATAAAAGTTCATTCTTTTAGCTTCAAAATAAGCCATGTTTGATCTTTCTACCACTTTAAGTGAATTTACCAGAGCTGTTAGAAAAAAGATCAAAAATGCCGAATTTTACTCATCGGCGGAACAAAAAAATGGCTATATCTCGAGAATAAAATTTTTTCGAGAAAAAAATAAAACAGTTTGGAGGTACAGAATATTGGTGCATATTTCCTATCAAGTATGATCAAAATCAAAAATGGTGCGGCACGGCCCATTTGTTGATTTTATATGGAAAGACCCATAGACGAAGTTTTGAACTTTTAAAAAAATTGAAAAAGCTCGAAATTTAAATTTTTTGTCTAAAATGGCCATTTTCTATCAATTTTGAACATATAGAGTAAAAGAGCTTATAAGCCTTTAAGCATCCAACTTGATAAAATTTAACAAATTTAAATATGAGTATTTTCCAACAAAGATTACGATTATCTATGAATTATCAATTTAAGGCTCACCTATCGCATTTTAGCATGAAATAAGTTAAAAACAATTATAATGCGAAGTTATAATCAGCACCCGTGCAACGCCGGGTAATTAGCTAGTTAAATAATATAGTTCTTGAAAATAAAGCCTTTGCGAACTTTCAAGCCTTATACTTTTCCCAAATCATAACAAAAATTTAAAAATTGCAAGAAAAAACTGAATGCAAATTTTCACTAGAATTTGCCACTTCCTTTATAATGAAACAAAAAATCCTATACTTGGTCTCTAATATATGACGAAAATATCACACGATCCTTGATTTTACTGTGAAAAAAACTTTATCTAACCCTACCTAAAATGACTCAATATTTCTCAAGTTCCATGAAATATTCGATTCATAACTTCGCAGCACAAGGCGCATCTGTTACCTGCATCTCAAATTCTACAAACTAACCTACATTTTTAATGAATACAAGTCTCGGAAGGTAACCATAACTGCTCGAGTTAAGCAGTAACTAAGAATTCTAAGTGCTAGAGAGAATCTTGAATTACGGTACTAAGGCCTGAAATAGAATGAGCTCGTATGGTGCTTAATAATCCTTAGGGAGGTTCATTACTTAGCAAATGCAGCCATTTGAAACAGTCGTTCCAAAGATCCATTCTAGTCGAACAGTCAGCTAGTGCCACCTATAAAGTATTAAATATTTATCCAGTTAGAGCGTCGTAATGAAACGGGCGTAATTTATGTCAAAAAGCAGAATAGTCTTGTGTTTTAATAAATGTCGTGCAGAATGTTTATTAAAAAATGCATGGTTACGGCGTTCTTTAAATTATGAACTTTGTCTGTGTTGAATAATTTGTTATTTTTACACTATCGTTCATCCGTTCACCTTGTATAGTGGTCAGAAAAGTGACTTGTGAATGGAGATTTTCCGGGCTCATATTTCGGCATCTTGGCCCTGGCTAGAATGTGTTTTATCCTTGTCCTTTCTTTGTGTAAATGTGTTGTGCTGTGAATCGCTGCCTGCCCCATAAACGGGTCCTTATGACATGCGTGTTGGGTTAAATGGGACTTAATGGTGCTTGTTAAAACGGAAGCCAAACTTATTCTGCTTTAACCCTCTCGCTGTGCATCTCGCGATTTCTACGGGCAACGTAGAAGTAGCAAAATTTGCGCAACCCGTGATTATCGCGGGGATGCATTTTTGCCGTCTATTTAAGTGTGCAACCCGCTCTTTCCCCGTTCATGGTTTCATTTCGGCTTTTCTGTTATGTTTAATTGTTTATTTAGATGTCGACTAACAGATGGCATTAGTTGTCCACGTTTCTGCGAAATATATAATAATATTCAATATTCTGACAACTTTTTTCTATGATCTAATTCTATATTGAAAAAAAAACTTTTACAATTTTTTTTTTATATTTTAAGTCTAAAATATACATGGGTGATTCTACAAAAACGGGAAAATTTCTAGTGTGTAAATTAAAAAAAGAATTTTAAATTAAAAATCTGGAAAAAAAAAAAAAAAATCAGGAAAGTACTTTATAAGTTACATAATTAAAACAGAATATCAGCAGAGCTTAAATGTTTGCATTTTATTGTATTTTTGGATTATTATTTTTTTGAAAGCATGTGAATGGTAAAAAGGACATGTGGATGACACAATGGATATGTTAATAACACAATGGATATGTGAATAATATAATAGGTATATTAATGAAATTTTTTAACCTGTAAACTGTTAGACCTGATTTTTAAACATTGTACTGTCATAGTTACCTAATATTAGGTTGGAACTAGGGCTTACTTTAGATTGGAGATTTAAATTGGGGCATGTGAATGACATAAGAAAATGGGCATATGAATGACAAAACACAAGTAATATGTTCTGAAAAAGTCATATCTGAATATTTTTCGGCCTTACTTCTAATAAGAACCAACAAATGTAAGCTTTAGACCTATTCATCATCAAAATTAATTTTTGTGTACATTTTACTTGCATTCTGTGGGGCATGTTAATGACAAAGATGGAAAAACACTTGACTTCAAAGTTGAGTTTAGCTTGCTTTTAATCAAAAAGTAATTGCAGAACAGCCAAATTAATCTTCAGCCAGGAATAACAAAGTTCCATTCTTCATTTGTTGCCAGATTTTGAAATAAAACATTTCAGACAAAAATATCTATACTTTTCCGGCATGTGGATGACTGATAATCGCTGGGACAAAGTTCAGATTAATTTTTAGATATATTATTTCACATTATTTTGCTTTTTTGTGATTTACAAATTGCCCACATACACACTCAAAAATAAAAATATCTTGAGAAAAAAATCACTCATTTTTTTAAAAATCTAGATTCCATAGATTGTGAAAATTGCCTATGGGCAATTCCACGGTAACTTACGTTACATTTCAACCAATTCTTAGGTATTTAGCACCTCAGTACAGACAAATATTGTTTTACAAACCTTGTATAAAAGCATTCTATGAAAATGACAGTCAAAAGCAAAATTAAAATGCAAAAATATTCGATGCATTAAAATTTTACAAAATTTAGCGGTCAAAGATAAGGCAGTAGCTTACGTTATACAAAAAGGGAATGACATAATATGAAAATTGGTTCTAAGGCAAATTTATGCTCTATTAAAGCTGTTTTCTTGTTTGAAGTATAATTTATCAGTTCCTTATAATGCTTAGGATCTAATTTTCATAAATTTAAAAATTTATTTCAAAAATTGAGGATTAAGGGGCTTTTCAACTGGGTAACTTATACGTTCAGTAACTTACGTTACGAAATTTACTTACAAGCACATCTTTATAACAAAAATTAATGAATGAAAATTACAGCTTACTTTAGATCAAAATATTGGAAGTTAACAATTATGAATGAAATTTATAGAAATTTAATACCAAATTCAATGACCAATCAAAAATATTACATACTATAAGACTTAAATGCATACTGGTCGCTGTTATTAACAAATTCAGGTAGTTCAATTTTTCGAATCACGTTTTCTTTCTTATAATAAATTACATCTGTCGTTTCTGGACATTTATAATAGGTTCCAACAGCAGCCATTAATTTTACTTTGTACTCGTTTTCTTTAATAATCGTCACAACTCAAGGATACAATGTATTTTCGTACTTCACCACACCAGCTTTTATTTCTGTTTCTTCTTCTTGTTCCTTAAAATACTTAACTAAACGAAACCCCACAGTTTGTCATTTGTAGTTCTTAAATGGTGATTGTCAATGTGCGGATCTTCAGAAAATAGTTTCGATAAATTTTGCTTTTTCTAACATATTTCAAAACCTTTAAGAGAGACTTTTATTTATAAATCTGCAATATCCACATAACTTTTCTCGTACCCTTTTTACAACGCATCTTTTCTGCAGAGTTCAGTGGCATTTTAATTCAGAATAAAATATATTTTACCTGTAAGAGATAAAATATGTTTATATTTGTTTTTTCCAAAAAATATTTAAAAACTTTAATGCATAACAGAAGTAATTTTTGAATAATTTATAGTAAAATACCTCCTAAATATTGTAATGCAGTGATATTGTAGAGAGAATTAATATCTTAAAAGCCAAAAAGACTCATGTAATTTATAATAGAGGTGTATTGTAATCTTATTAACAAATAGAGACATTTTAAAAAATATGATTAATTTAAATTAAGTAAATACAGTACATTTAAAGGAATTCTTGAGTAAATTACTTCTACTAACCACATATGGTTAATTTCACAATTTACTTTCTTTATAAACACAAGTATTTAAGTCCTACTTAGGTAACTTACATTACCTGCATATTTCGGTAACTTACGTTACACGTTTTGATTGTAGAAAAAAAAATTAAATAAACAATATTAAAAAAAAACTTTAACTATTTGCTTAACACACAGTTATAAGATAGAAAATATAGCATTGTTAACATTGCATTGCCCTTTCTTTATGCACATCATGAACTTTAACATGTTTTTGGTAACTTACGTTACATAGAAGAGTGCATTTTTGAAGTTTACACAAATCACTAAATTTAAGTGAAAACATTCGTTTTAGCAATTCACAATATTGAATTAAATTGTAATAATCAATATTTTTCCTTTAAAACAGTTATCTAAAGAAAAAAATTGAAACTTACCAACGTTAAAAGATTGATCATCTGCTTTACCAAAAGTTGAAAATTCCATTTCCAACTTCGAAGCGCTACCAAAACTAAAAATACTACATTCTGGACAAAAAATTAGTATAAATAATAAACTTCTAACATTTTTAAACTAAAAAATATGCAAAACGGACGCATTGCCGTAATTTGATTTTTCCAACGCTTTTCCACACTTGCATGGAATTGCCCCTATGGGACAGGGCATGTGGGTGACATTTCAATGTAATATTTTATTTTTAAGCGAATAATAATTAATTATCGACATTTTTGACAGTCAGAATTATAGAATAAAAGACGCATAAAAATATTCCCAAAAGAGATTTTTTTTAAATTAAAAACAAAAGGAGCAATCAGTATGGAACACAAATTTGCCCATTTTTGTAGAATCACCCATATGTAGATTTGAAATATGTAATAAAAAAATTTGACATTTTTGAACCAATTTTGATAAAAAAAATGCGCAGCGAGAGGGTTAAATCGGGTAGATTTGTCTACTCGGGCTCGGGTACTTGAGTGTTAAAATAAATTTAGCACACTAGCAAAAATTCGCAGGCAGTTAACCCGAAAAATGAATGCGGAAGATTAATTAAAAAGCAGTATATGACCGGTTATCAGGTTTAACACAGAATTACATGCAATATACTCACAGCCCGTTTATAACATCAGAAACTGTTGTCTCTTCCTTTGAACTGAAGCATATTATACACTAAAATAATATATATAAATTTTTTATATATAAATTTTGATTAATGAGAAACATTGCTGAAAAATATTCCAAATCTTAATTATTTTTTATACTTAAATCCGTCTCTATGTTTCGATCAAGCTATATTTCCTTTAACTGTCAATAACCATTTTTTTGGTACAATGAAATTAGCCAAATGCTCGCTTTCTCCAAATTCCTAATCAATCACATATTTCTAATGCTACTGTCGCAAATGGCAAACTGCTTGACTAATGTATTTCCTTCTGTAAATAACATTTGTTGATAAAACAAGATTTGTTACCACGCAACTATTAATCATCTGCCGTATAGAAAGGAGAGTCGATTTTCCTATTTGAAGATTTTCCTATTTGAAGAAGTCTGAAAAATAGTAAAAATAGGTATTAAAATTGCTAAAACCAAATCGTCATTAGAATTGTAAAAACAAATGCATAATTAACCTAAAAAGTTCCTTAAAGTAACCTTAAGTTCCGTACTGATTATTACTATGTCTTAAAAATGGAAAAAATGCATAATGACACCTCCACATCAAAAGCCATTTTGTGAGCACTATGTCCTTTCAGTACCATTCACATGTTAATTCTAGAAACAATACATTAAACTTTTTACGCCTTCAGTTTCCCAGTTTCCAGTGAAAATTCGAATTAAAGTATATATATATATATATATATATATATATATATATATATATATATATATATATATATATATATATATATATATATATATATATATATGACTTCATTTTATAACGTTTTATTTAAGAAATAAAGGTTTGAGAGAGACAGACTGAAAGTTAGAATGAATGGATGGAATTGGAAGTGCACGAGTATTGAATTTTCTTTTGTGAGTTTTTCAGAAGCAAATTTTGTAATATACTCTTGTATTTAGCAATGAGTATTTGAAGCTGCCTTCAAAGTATTCTCTGTAGAGTTGTTTTAATGCTTCTTGCTTTCGCACTTTTATTGGATGAATGAATGCTAGATTTAAAATTGCCTCAGCTCGTCATTTTAACTATAACTTAAAAATTTCTGTTAACTAAGCATTTATTTTCTCCTAACAGAAGACTTTTATGTTTTCTACTCTTATTGTGTCTAGCTTTTTTATGAGCTTTTTCTAGTTTAATTTGTCTTACATTTGACTTTTAGTTCTCTATTTCAGGGAAATTTCCATACTGAGCACGTTTCCAGATGGGGATATTTTCAGAGAATCTTAAATTGTTTTAATATGGGATAAAATAAAATAAAATGCATAATAATAAGAGAGCAGTAAATTTTGCTTGCAAGAAAAATTTAATCAGACGCTTTTTTTGTTTGCGTTGTTCGCCAAACTAGTTGCAGAAATGATCATTTATTACGCTTAACAGAATGTGCTAGTGCTAGAAACTAACAGTATCATTTGAATATTTTCACTATACTGAGCCAGCTTTATTGTGAATCATTAATACTGTATTTTACTGTAATGCTCTTAATTATAGCCTTTTTTAATGCAACATATGAAAATTGTTGCCAGATGGTTAAACGATGCATTATATGGTATAACCTTTGAGCAAACCTCTTATATGAAGTTTAAGAAGTGGTACAAGACAAGAAAAACTTACCAAGTACGTTTCTGTAGTAAACCATGAAAAATGTATAAAGCAGTGAGTAACCGCCCCTAAGCAAGGGCTAAGGCAGAAACTCTCTGCTTTATACCTTGAACTCTGCCAAAAAAATTTACGAGTTGTACCGTACCAAGTGCGGTCGCTCGCTGGTATTCTAATTTCACATTAGCTACCAGTTTTTTTTATCTCTCTTTGCTTTATAAGAGGATTTCTGCCTCCAACTCGACTACTTTCGTATTCCACGCTGATGAGAGCACAATAAGCTCGAAACAGCTGTTTATGGACCGAAATAGCCGAGTTGGCGGTGTAGTACATGAAAAATGTATTAAACCGGGGGCTTTGGCGTAGAAGAGAGCTTTGGCGCATGATTCAGTAAAAATCAAGCTTCTGCTCAAATAGCTCTATTGCGCACCGAAGTAAATGTTTCCTACGTCTCTTGTAAATCCAAATCATCTGTATGCGGTTTTCATCCCAACTAATATATCTGCATGTTTCATTTCGTGCTACAGTTAGTATAAGTTAAACACTTCCAGTTGAGTGCTCAATGTTTCTATATGCTGCGTTTATTCATGAATTGTATCCTTGTTTGGGAAGTACAAATTTACATAGTTTGGTAATAAGTGACCTATTCTGTTACGTAAGATCTACTTATATTAAAAACTGAGTATCTTTCTAACTATCTTTCTTTCTATCTTTCTAACTATCTTTCTATGTCACGCTTCTTTCTCCTGAACGCCAATGAACTGAAAGTCGAACCAGGTACCGATAGATAGGTAATTTTTCAAGCTTCATTAGTTTCAATCTATATAATTATACGATTTTAATTAGCGAAGATATCAATTAATAAGTAGTCAAGTTTAAAGCGATTAAGCCTAATAAATGATTAAATATGAAATCCATTCTTGCATTGCAAAACGTGGTTGCCATGCCATGAAACAATAATAAAAATGAAAATGAGAATTTTGAATGAAGGCTTAACTAAATCAAACACGAAACTCATAAGCGAGCGACTTACATAGTATTTTTATCGCTAGCTACTTGTAATATTTTGAAACATTCATTTGTTGAAGAGCCATCTACTTATATTAAAAACTGAGTATCAATGTCTGCTTTTTCTCCTTTGAGCGAGCTGAACCAAGGGCGGATCCAGCTTCTGGTTAAGGAGGGGGTCATTTTCGGAAAGGGGGGGTCAAAGTGCAATTTTTGTGCAAAAATGGGGTGGTTTGGCAGTTTTTTCGTAAAATAAGTCCCAAAAATGCAATTTTTTGCTATATTTGGTCGGTTAAGGGGGGGGGGGGGTCATGATCCCCATGACCCCACTCTGGATCCGCGCCTGAGCTGAACTTACTGAAACTTTCCTCACCATCTTGAAGGCGCGAAGCATCTCAATAATTCGAATGATTTTTTTTATACAGGAAAAAAGTAAAGGCGTGAAGCGCCTGTTAGCGAGCCGCCTTGGCGGGGAGTAGTTTCTTGACATTTTCCTCACTACTTTCAGGGCACGAAGTGCCCGTGCAACGCCGGGCCACGTTCGTGGTACGTCTTGAAATCGAATGAACATTAAATTATATCAAATAAAACTTCAGAATGAGGTAAAAGTTAGAGAGGGGGGACGTTATGCATCAACATGCCGCAGGAAGCTAATCTAGCTGCCCTGGCAGCTAGTAGTATAGTTAAAACTCGTCCCCTCATTTTGAGGAGTTCATTAGGTGAGACATCGTATGTGTGGACTTCGCTTCAAAACCATCTGTGGAAACTTTATTATTTGCTGATAAATCCTTGTTTGGCAAAACTTTGCCAGGAAATGTAATAACATGTTTAGATTGAGATATCCTGTTGGTAAAATATTGTGTTTCACATACATATTTAAATTTTGCTCTGGTTTTAGGAAAAAAGAAAAAAATATTGTATTTGAAAATTTCATAGTTTATTTTACTTTGTTTTAAACTATAAGTGAAGCGAAGATATAATACAATGACCTTGTAATGTATTTTTTACGAGAAGTATTGCTATCCACTCATATGAACGAAGTTGTGTAATTGCGATAGAAATTCGAACAATTGTACTTAGTCTAATACTATACCTAAATGCAACTTAACTTGACACTGAACGTCACTACGGGCGGAGCCATTAAGAGCTCACAAGCAGTCAGCGATCTCCTCTAATTCGCCAAGTAGGCTGTGACGTTTTATCTAGCTCTTTTTTCATAGGCTAACGTCACGCAAACGTCACGATGTTGTTGTCAAGAAAGATTGCAGTGCAGTATAATACCGTTTCTTTTCGTGTTTCAGTTCGAACTAAAAACGTTTTTCTTGGAGACATAACACAAATATATGCTCCTTTACACAAAATGTAGCTTTTCACTTTTAAAATTGTTATGTTAAAATTCTATGTTGCTTGGTAGCAAAAGTTATTTTTATCCCCACAAAAAAGGAAGCATTTATGAAAAATATGCTTACATATGAAATAAAAAGACGAAATCTAGTTAAACAGAAAATTACTATGAAGTGCGATTCTCATAATCTAAATAAAAGTCTTACTAAATTTCATGGTTTTCTGATCGAAAAAGGAAAGCTAGTCAAAATGGCCATTAATGTAAATAATGGTCAAGAGAAAATATGTGAATGTATGTAGTGTTTGATCTTTTGGTATATCTGATCTAGATATTGCTAAACTACTCTTTCAAATTACATAGAAAAGTTGTATTACTGCCACACATAAAAGTTGTGTCATGAAGTTATGCGACCGCCCGATGTGTTTAGTATGCTGATGATCTAATCTTATTTTTGCCAATCTTTCTGTCTGCTTTTGGGATTTTTAAATAGTCGTAATGCTTCCAGAAAAGACAAACAACTGCGGAATTAAAATATCAAGTCAATGCTTAATGATTTACGAGTTTTAAAGAAAAGCTCTTTCTAGCAAGTATCTGATACATAGATTTTAAATAAACTTTATTTTTATTTTTTTTTTCTTCACTTACGTAATATTTGCATAGGGTTTCGTCATTTGTGAATATTGTGATTGAAATTGAAAAAGTTGAAATTTTTATTAGAAAGAGTCGAATAAGTATGCAAGTCTAGGTAAAAAAATAGTGTTCTTTGAAGAAAAGGTTCTAGAAGATATGTTTATTTTAAGATATTAAAAAACGTTGATATGGCCATTTCAGACATGTATTTTAATCATTTAAAAAGAATTTACTGAATTAACAATTTTCTTAGCTTAAGAATTATTTGTATTTGTATGCGTATAATATCTGGCAAAAATCTAAACGTTTAAACTTAAATGTGTGTTCTCGAAATAAGTTTGTATGACAAATTTGCTCATTTTTAAAACTGAAAATATTTTGATCGTTTTTTTACGAAGAATTTATTTCAATACTGTTATCTAGGTAATATCACAATGTTAATAATAATTAATTTAGTTATGCTGTGTTTTTAAGATATTAATGTAAATTTTTTTCCAAAAGTAGCTACGAAAGAGGTTTTGACCAGCTCTAAATTTTTAGTTTCCACATACCTTGAAAACGTTTGGTATATGTCCTAGGTGAGATTTACTAAGTTATCTTGGCAGAGCTTTTATTTTAATAAGTTAGAAAACTGTTTTGTAGCATTTTCAAAATGTTTGGAAATTATACCTAAAAATTCGACAAGTGTTTAACATTTTTGTACAACTTTTTGAAAGTATTTTTTTAATTAATAATTGATTAATATATCAAACTCATTAAAGATGCACCGCTAAGCAAATTGGCCGATTACCGATTACCGATTAATCGGCTAATGATAATCGGCCGATTAATCGGTAGAGCCGATTAATGATTAGAATTATTATTTTTAATGCTATAAATTTCACCCTCACTGTTTTTTCCAATTTCTTTTGCAATTACGATTTTAGAAATGGCGGTTTATTTATTCCTGAGAGAAGATGTTTTTCTCCATTTTTTCCAATTTTTTCAAAATACATAATTTAAAAATTTTAGCAAATTTCTTTGAACCAATTATCATATTTTTATGAATAAAATTGTATTAAGAGTCTAGACGTGAAAATTATTTTTAAAAAATTAGGGGAAAACTGTGGTGAACACTTTAATTTAGGAGTGATGTTCTTAATTCAAATCAATTTTTCAGTTATAAGTTGCTATTTATATCAAGTCTTTTATTCTTTGAAACTTAGAGGTGATCTAAAAGCATTAAGAGCTAAGTAGAAAAGTATCGACACATGAAAAATGCTGCACCATTGTCAAAATGTTTGTATTTATTCAAAATAGAAATATTAAATTATTAAATCATTTGTATCAACTGAGAGGACTATTGTTATTATTATTTTATTATTATTACATTGCTATTTTGTATTTCATTCTTTGAATTGTTTTTTTTTTACTTACTACACTACACTTTCGTACTACATGTTATACTTGTGCTTGCTGAAAATTATTTATTTCTTATTCATAAATTTATCCATCGTAGTTTCTTGTTCAAGCATCCTCAATTTACATCTGACTGATGAAATGAGATATTTATGTTTTCGTATTCCAATTGAAAAGTTCAGGAATTTAACAAACGGTTTTCTTTTAATATTCCAATCAGTTTTACGCCTTGTACGAAATATTTATTTTGTTTTCATTCGGTTCACTTTCATACTGCATGTTATTCCAGAAAATTACATTTTTTACTGTTTATACAACTGTTTGTTATAGATTCTTGGTGAAAGTATGCGTTGTAAAGTAATATTTAAAAACATATTTTTTTCGCCGATTAATCGGCAAGATTTTGCCTATTATTAATAATCGGCAGGGTGGCCGATTATGGCCGATTAATCGGTGCATCCCTAAAACTCATACTACACCTGAAAATAGAAAGAGGAAAAAGAGCACATTAACGATTTTTCTTTTGATTATCTGAACAGCTTGGAAAAACAACAATTTAAATGAACAACTTACAATCATTTGTATATCACTTTTATTGTTAATTATGTAAGCAAAACACGTCAACCATTTCGCGAGCTGATACTTTGTTGAATATTATTTCAAACGAAATTCTTTTTTGCTTTACGTTGAAAAATGTTAATGTGCATTTCAGAATGAAAGTTTTAAGTCTTTATTTCAGTTACTAAAAGCAAAATGTAAGGGATATTATAATTTAGTTGAAAATTTAAAGAACAATAAAATGGATGGAACGTGATTAACATTTTAAAAGAGTATGGAGAAATAAGAGCAAAAAGCGAAAAAAGGAGTTTATCAGTATGTAAGGAAAGATTTTACTAAACGATGGCATTAATGTCTGCATATAAATTCAAACAAGTACGACTATTTTTGAAAACGACATCTACTAAATTGTTAGTTGTAAAAATTGCTTGAATTTTGGAGCTAATAAATGATTCTTGGTAAAATTCCTTTTGTTATTAATTTTTAAAAAAACTGGAGAAAATAAAACTTTAAAGAGTGCACATCTATAAATTTATAAAAAAATATCAGTGTCTCTGTTTTTGGTTGTTGGTAGAATTAATTATCTTTGCTTGTTTATTTTTTTAATTTCTTTAGAGATTTTTCATTGAATGTTATGTAAATCCATGCCCATTTATGAATTGAAAATGAGATGTGGTGTAACGTCTTAAGGTGTCTCTTGACAAATCTGAAATTGTTTATTTTTTTGATGTTTTCAAGTCTCGTTAAAAAAAAATGAATAGTACTCTCTAATTTTTAAACAGATTACACGATTTGAAATTAAAGGAAAAATTATGTAAGATCAAGTTTATTCAAAATCGTAATATAAACAAAGAAAATTTTATTTCGGGATCATTTTCTTGGGAAGTAAGTTAAAGTCAATCTTCGAAGCTATCAGAATTTTTTCAGATAACTTACCGAGTATGCAGAAAGATCTCAAAATAAGCATACCTTCTTCCCTTTATTTCCAACATCATTTTAGTTATAGTTGCGCTAGCAATGCGAAGATCGTAGGGTCGATTCTGTTACGCGTTTTGTCACTTTTAATTGACTTTTTTTCACCGGTTAATTTGGAAAATGAGAGTCTTTAGTGTCTCTTGACATGTTTTCAAGTCTCATTTCAGCAAAAATAAAGTACCAAGAATATATAAAAAAATTAATGCAGGATTTTAAACTACAGTTGTACTCTTGTATTAAAACCGGAAATGAAAATGTTTATTTTAGCATAGTAATCTATATACATAAATGACTACTTTTGTATATTTGTCCGGGGTAATCTTCAAAACTACTAAACCGATTTTTACCATTTTTTCACCGTAGATAGCTACATCAACAGGAATCAGGACAGGCTATAATTTATTTATAAAAACTTAGTTTTAAAAAGTTATTATAGAAAACAGTAAATTTTATGTTATTTCTCCATTAAATGATTAAATTTTCAACCCATTGTTGCAAAAATTTGTTGCCTCGCAACAACAATATTAATTGTAATCACAGTGAAAATTTTGAGCCAATGCTTCTCTGGAGTAAGTATGACTTTGTTTGCTTTCTGAGGAATTTTATGTTCATCTATGCCAATAATCATTACCAGCAGGGACGTCATTTCAAGTATTTCCCGGGGGGGGGGGGGGGCAAAGGTCCCAAACGCAATGAAATTTTATAGAAAAACATCAAAAGTCACGCCCACTTATAGGTAACTACATTGCTTTCTCAAAGTCAGGGAGGGATGGGGGGCAATTGACCCCCCTGCTCCCCCTAAATGACGGGCCTGATTACCAGGTAAATAAAAGAGAATTGATTCTGGCAACAGTTAGAAAATAATAAGTGATTTTTTAGAAAATTACACGGATTAATTAAATAATGCATTTAAGTTTAATAACTGGGTTTGAAATCCAGTTAATCTACCACATGGTCACAAAAAATACATTTGAAAAATATAATTCTACTGGGCTTAGTTAAAAGTCATAAATTTATTTTCTTGGATTTGGCATGTTGCATTCAAACCCGTGCGACGCCGGGCACATCAGCTAGTATAGCATAATAAAACATTTTAAAGGCAGTTTTTTTGCTGTTGTTTCCATAATACTGCATAAAACTAAGAAAGTAAGGTATCATTTCTTTTTTTTTCATCGGGCAAAAATGAAAATTCACTTTGTGCCTGTTTTTCAAAAAATAACCGTTAAAAATCGAAGTTTTGAATTACTGATGCACTGCAAAATATTGACTGTTGTTTTTACAGTAAAAAACTAACAGCCAAGGCTCAAGTTTAAAACTGCAAAATGCGCAGTAATTAACTGTAAAACTAACAATATTACACTTTCTTACTGTAAAGTTAGCAATTTCACAGTTTATTGCCTTAAAATTCAGCTGTATAATACTGTAAAAATAACAGTATAATAATGGCAGCAGAGGTTCCAATTTAAAACTGTAAAATGCACGGTAATAAACTGTAAAACTAGCAATTTGTACAGTTTATTACTGTAAAATCAGCAATTTTACAGTTTATTTCTGTAAAATCGGAAATTTTGCAGTTTATTACTGCAAAATGAACATTTTTTAGGTTTATTACCGCAACATTAGCTGTATTATACTGTGAAGACAACATTCATTTTTTAGTGTGTCAAGCGCGAAAATTTCACTCGGGTAAGCTTTTTGAATTTGATTAATAAACAATTCGTCCTTAACTCTTCTTTGCTTTAGTACCTATAAATGCCAAATGAGGTTGTTGCGAATAGTACGTCTAAGATAAGTTCTCTTAATCATTCCCCAAACGAGCAAACAAAGAACCCTGGAAAGACGAGCTTTAATAATTTATTTAACGCCAGTGAATGTGTAACTCCTGTCCCCAAACATTCCCGATCGCATTTCTGAGCAGGAGGGAAAATTATGAATTATGCAAAATTTTGACCACAAACGAATGGCTCCCCAGAGAGACAGCGGAACCCTATTGCTGTAATTCAGATGTCAGAACGATATTCGCACGGACGTATGGGTTTAATGTACTGAATGTAGTAAGGATGTTGGAGATATGAATAGAAGTAAATAATGGGTAACTTTGAAGTTTTAGGAAGTTGTAGAACATAAAAGCAAGCCTTAAGCTGTAGAAAAGTTTATGGTCCTATTAAAAAACATTGTATTGCACTGCAAAAAAATAAACTGTTGTTTTTACAGTATGATACTGGAGGTTTTGCTGCCAGTATTATACCGCAAAAACATTAAGTTATTTCTTGTAGTGTAAGAGCTGAAAATCTTTGAAACAGATTTACAAAATGAAAACAGAAATCATCGGAAAAGTATTTTTAATACTGAATTCTAATTTCTCATTGAATCGCACAAAAGTTACTATGATACATATGATTTAAAACACGCTAGAGATGGTTATGAAGTGGTGACATAACCTTTATGGACAAAAAAAAAAAAATTGTTCTTATAACTACCAATTTTAAAGAAAAGCAAATGATGCGTTTGTTTGAAGTTAAATGAACTTTACAAGTACTGATTTGGCAATATATTTTGTTCCACAGAAAAATAAGAGTTGAATTGCAAATAGTTTATGCCAATATTGAAAAAGCAATGTATTAAACGTCGATAATATTGAAAACGTATTTATTAAATGAAGATAAAAATCAACTAAAAATTTCAATTACTGACTTATAATTTCTTATTGAGTCTCACACTCAAGTCTGTGAGCCTCTGTTATGATACATAAAGTTTAAAATATGCAAGATATGAGTCTTCAGTAGCAAAATAAATTTCACGAACGCTGTTTTTAGCCTACTTTTCCGTTAAAATAAAAGAAAGACGAAAAAAGTATTAAAAGTGGCTTAATGCATCTAAAAAATATCGCCAAGTCCGAAAAAAAAGCCAAAAAGAAATAAAAAGGTAAAATGAATATCAAAAAATTAAAAATTTGAAAGTAGGATATTGAGATGGGGAATTTGTGTGTCGGTCGGTCGGTCTGTCGGTCTGTCGGTCGGTCAGTCTGTCCCCCCCTAATAACTTTTGAATGAACATTCCGATTTTGACAAACTTTTTTTTGTTGGAACGATCTCGGCAAGTACAGCTCATTCCCATATTTGATTTTTCGATTTGAATAATTTTTGGTTCAACTTTGAACCGTTCAAACAAGTTGTCCCACGATGCTAACTTTTGAGTGAACAGTCCGATTTGAACAAACTTTTTTTTGTTCGAAAGATCTTATCAAGGATACTTCATTCCCGTATTTACATTTCCGATTTGAACAGTTTTTCGTTCAACATTGAACCGCTCAAGCAAGCTGTCACCCCTAATAACTTTTGAGTGAACATTCCGATTTAAATAAACGTTATTTTTTGTTCCAGGGATCTCAGCAAGGATACTTCATTACCGTATTTAAATTTTCAATTTGAACATTTTTTCGTTTAATATTGAACCGTTCAAGCAAGCTGTCACCCCTAATAACTTTTGAGTGAACAGTCCGATTTAAATAAACTTTTTTTTTGTTTGAAGGATCTCAGCAAGGATACTTCATTACCGTATTTAAATTTTCAATTTGAACATTTTTTCGTTCAACATTGAACCGTTCAAGCAACCTTTCCCTACCTAATAACTTTTGAGTGAACCGTCCGAATTTAATAAACTTTTTTTTTGTTTGAAAGATCTCGGAGAGGCTCATTCCCATACTTCGCTTTTTGATTTGAACCATCTTTCGTTCAATATTGAACCGTTCAGAAAAAAAATTAACGTTAGCGCCTACGTGGAATTTCAGTTATATGTTAATCTTGAACTTAAAGTCGGATTTCCTTCAATAACTTTGTAAGAAAATGGTTTTGATAAATAATGTTTGTAAAGTACTTTTCTGAATAATCTTCTGTGAGGACTCTGATTCCGACTCCGACTCCGCAAACATGGCGGAAATGCAGGCTCAGAAAAAAATGACTGACTGTGCAGACGATTTTTTGTTTATTTATTCATTTGTTTTATTTCATTTATTATTGTTATTTTTTTTTCTTTTTTTTTGGCAGACGATTTTTTTTTGTAACAAAAATGTTTCATTCACGAGGGCATTTTATTCTTTATTTATATTTAACAACTGGCAACGGATTAAAAGTGAAATTCGAGACATTTTATTAACGGACGAGTTTTTTTTTTCTTTGTTTGATAAAATGTGTTTTGATGCTCTTTGTACTTTTATTTATTTATTTATTTTTTTTGAAAACGATTGAGGATTTTTTCTATGGAAGAACTGTAATAGTTACGTTCTTTAAAAGCTGCGACAAAACTTTATTTATTCGTTTATTTACTTTTTACGTGTCTATTTCATCTGATGAGAGGGGTATATTTTGCTTTTAGAAATCAGCTTTAAGTGCTAAAAAGGTATGTTTGACATAATTTTCAGTCTCAGATAATCAAGAGAATAATGATCAGATGCTAGAATGCCGATGTCGATGTACGGGAAAGTAGGCTCGTTTAGTTCTTGACAGAACTTCTTATTATAACTACCAAATTTTAAAAGATAATATTCTGCATTACTGCAACACTGCTTAAGGATCAGATTAAAAAATAATAATAGTTGTGCAAGAACAGTAAAACTGATATTTGTATTATTTTGATTCACATGAAAACGAGGAAGAGGAATAACGAATTTTTTCTGATGGAAGCAAAAAGCAAAATTTAAAAATTCTTTGCTCTTTCAAAAGCATAAGAAAATGCTATCGTTTTAGATTTATAGAAAATAATTTTTGTTTTATCAATTCACGACGTCAGATGACCCCATCTCACGCCAAAAAAAAAAAAAAATCTGTGACTTATAGATAATTATAAATCACGGTTTCTAAAAGCAAAGTCACTTTATGTCGACTGATTATCATTAATTTTACACATTCTAGTCAACGTTATAACTACGCTAAATATAATGTATTTTTTCCAAAAGAAAAATTCCCAACTTGCCAAACTTATTGATAAGAAAAATTTAGTAAACCCTATAAAAATTGCATCGTCGCATAGTTCCTTTTATGTTTCATAAACTACCCAAATGTATCATTCTCATGTGAAAAATTTAAAATTTCTAACATAATGGTGCATTTTTAATTCACTTTATGCGGACTAATTATGTATGTTTGTATGTATGTATGTATGTATAGTTTGTATATATGTGTGTGTGTATGTATGTGTGTATGTATGTATGTATGTATGTATGTATGTATGTATGTATGTATGTATGTATGTATGTATGTATGTATGTATGTATGTATGTATGTATGTAAGTATCATAGTAGTTATGAAAAGCTAAAAGGTAAATAATATACGATAGATGCTGTGTTAAAATACATTACGTGACAAATTTATAATGATCGTCGTTTAACTTTTATTTCACAATTCCGTAAACAAAACACGCAATGCGTTTTTAAAACTAAGTTCCTATGCTGAATGTTCTCTTAGATTTACCTTTTCTTTTTTCTCTCGATTTCATAAGGATTTCCAACTGAGATTTTTTAATGAAATGCTGAAAAGAAAAATATTTCCAGCTCAAAGCATACGTGATTGATATGGTAATTTACTTGAGGACCATGAACACCAACAAAATGACGATACGTGATCAATAATGGCGAGGAAGAAAGGCAAAAAAATCTCATTAATATGCAAGACAAAGTTTAACTGTACGATTGTAAGCAAAAGTCGCTAAAAAATATCAAAGACACTTTTCTAATTCTAGAGAAGAGTGAATAAAACAGAGCTTGGAAAAACAATTTGAAATGCATAACTAACAATTGCTTTCTTCGATTTTTCTTTTTCATTTCAGACAGTTTTTGGAATAAAAATAGAAAATCAAATCTTAAGTACTGCAAAAACTAATCATAACTATTCAGATATTTCTAGTTTTAGAAACAACTATTTCTGAGAGATAATTTGGTGACATATTATTGCATTAAATTTTGAATTATTTTGTAAGTTTTTGTTCAAAACGAAATTGAAGTTGAGCACAGTAGGAAGAAAAAGTAATTTACAAGTAAATAATAATAAAAAGAAAACCCATAAAAAATGAAATGGATAATGTGCGTTATTGAAAAAAAAAATAGAAGAACAAAAAATATATTGTCATAGCATTTAGATTAAATAATTTTACTTCGATCTAGTACTTTAAAAAATATTGTTTTACTCTATGATTTTCTTTTGGAAAAACAACAAAATTTCGCACCTAAAGTTATAATTTTTTTATGTTTCTCCCGATTGTAGCAATGTAAGCAACGTATGAAAAAAAAGTATTAAAAAATCAATTCAGCATCACCCATTCTTTTAACTGACATTAAAGGTAGGGGAGAGTTGCCCAAAACGGGATAGGCGGGCAAAAGTGGATAGTTAGCCTCGGAGCTTAACTGGTAGTACTATCTAGCGGGAGACAAGCTAAACTAGTTCTTGGCCCCCATGACAGCTTTCTCAGTTGATCCCTTTACGCTAGCCACGTATTTCGCAAAAAAAATATTTTTTCGAAGTTTGCAATTGAGATTTTTACTTACTTTTTACTCTTTTCTACAGCAGAACGACTATCCTTGTGTTTCTCCGTCCTTTGGAACAATTCCGGTTAGTACTATGTTTTGTTCATAACTCTTTTAGCAAAAATTTCATGTACTTAAATATTGCTAGTGAGTGACGACCCAGGGGTCAGCCCTTTAAGTTGTCAAAAGCATCATGGTCGGGTAAAACGGGACACTTTTGGGGTGCCCAAAACGGGATACAACATTGGTGTGTCCCATTTTACATAACCAATTGAATTAATGTTTTGGCAATGTGCCAAGCACGAAGCGAGCAAGAAGTTCGCAAGTGGATGTTCAATCATCCTGACAAAGGGACTACTATCTACGAAGTAGGAAAAATGTTCAATGTAGCATTTTAGCGACCAGCTCTTGTCCAAACTATGAATGGGTTCTGGAAAACAGGCATTTTTCCATGTAACCCAGATTTCTTTCTTCAATAATTTTTCTCTTCTTCTCTTCCAAAAGATCAGCCCTTGCCGGATGCTCAGAGCATGACGTCCTAACAACCATTAAATCTGCAACAAAACGTGGCCCGATTCGAAGGATCTTCAAATTCAGTCATGGCATCTAAGAGTTTGCTGTCATCACAACCACTAGAAACAGTATTGAATGAATCACCTAGTGATGGGGCACCGATAACACTAGTAGAAACGCGGACCTTATCAAACCGTTCACTTCAACAGGAGACAAAGGACTTGGGCTATACTATAGTCCTCCACTGCCATTTTCTATATTACATAAAGAAAATTTATTAGTTAAAGAAAACCAAATGGGAGATACAAAACTCTCAGATAAAGTTAAAAAATGTTACTCTGAACCTGAAAAAACCGCAATCATCATTTGCAATAATCGAAGAAAATAGACCTAACATAAGAAAACCTAAAAAAAATCATCAGTGAGCCAAGGTTGGACGTCATCATCTTCAGAAGATGAAGCTGAAAAAGATGAAGCATGTATTTTCTACAACGCTCTGTATCTTGAATCGAAATCTGTAGAAAGAAACTGGATACAATGCTCGAGCAGCTAGGGATTGGCCCACGAAGCCTGTTCCAAAGCAGCAGAAGAAGACGACACATTTTTTTGCGATTTTTGTGTTATTTAATTTTTCAAGTTTACAATTCCGTAGCCTATTTTTGTTCCAAAAACTAAATCAAAAGTAAAATCAGCAAAAACGTAACAACATACAAATACCTATCGTATAAGACTTTTTAAAACCATTTTTTTCACATAAATATTATTGAACAAATGTGACAAAGGTATTTTTAGTAGTTGAAAAGGTGTATACTCTTAAATGACGTCGAACTTTGGAATGTACCTTGTACACAATAAGAAATAACGCGAAGAATAGATAAGCTATTCCGTTTTGGGGTATTTTCCCCTATTTTGAAAATTATTTGCGTATTATTAAGTCACAATATTACTTCATGAAAATGACGTGTAGATGCTATATTATTGTTGCTATTGCCTAACAAAATTTTATTCACTAACAACTCGAGGTCAAATTCTGCTTTGTAATTTTTTTGATTTTTTAGATTCGTAATTTAGCTGCAATGTAAATAATATGTGTGCATAATTATAAATCATATATAATTGAAAATGCATTTTAAACTAGTAAAGTCGGTACGACATATTGTCAGGGAGTAATCCTATTTCCTAAACAATAAATCCTTCCAGTGTCTATTTCTACTGCAACAGTATAACCGTAATAGAGTAACAGAAAATACTGGATTTTCACCACAATTTAGATTTATCATTTCAAAATCATTTCTAGCATGTCTTGAAAACCGTAGAACTTATTTTGATTTCCGCTAAGATTACTTACCCGTGTCATTTTTACCACTTTTTTTGGCATGTCTTGTGGTCTTAAACAAAAATAAAGCAGCATGGTGGTGATGGAATGTACTTAACATCGTACCCTGTTTATATTTTTTCTTTAATTTTTATTGTTCGCAAACTACAAAGTATTTCTACAAATACAAGTTTCTTGTTGCACTATTCCTGGAGCTAAATATTTATTTACAAAATTGCCATAAGGGAAAATGTATTCAGCGAGCTAAAATATCCGCACTGCTCATCTGTCCTTTTGATGATGATAAATCAGCTAAATTGCTCGCATTAAGCTCGCACAAAAGGCTATACGCCGGCCAACCTTATCTAGTGGTCAGAAAAGTCACACGGATAATAAAACCCGGCTCCAGTATGGATGTACTTTCTCTCTCTTCTCCTTGTCCTATCTTTGTGTCAATGTGTTGTTGTTCCCACCCTATAAACGGGTCTGTGGCATATGTGTACTGTGGAAGTCAGACTTCACACCGAACTTCAGTCCTGTTGGAAAAGTGATGCTGCGCACTACAAATTGCCAGCCTAGCCGGCACAAGACGACAACAACAACGAACTGTATCTGCACTTATATCGATGTTTTGTCCGATATCGCACCCCTACCACCCACAGTGCAACACCAAGAAAGACAAAATGGTCTCCAACAATAGCGGCTACACTTGCTACTGATTTTGGCAGGAACGACACTTCACAGAAGACTATAAATCTAATCATTGGGGGGAGGGGGGTATACTCTCTCTATTTCTCTCTCTCTCTCTTGGTCAACCTGTTACCTGCAAAATAATAATTTTGTCTTTCTTCCTGTTGCAATTTGGGTGGCAAGCAGTGTACAGAGATGGGCTTGATAAAAGTTTTTTTATTTATTTTATTTTTTTAAGCATTTCATTTATTACCATTCCATTTTTTAAAAATCATCCGTCTAAAAAGAGAATGATAACTCCTTTGATTGAAGGTACAAACCGTTTTCAACTCAGTCTATGGCGTCAGTTTTCAGAACAATTGTTTTAGCTTGAATTTCCATTTAAAAAATTTAAAGTTATCACTCAAGAAAAATGAACAGATAAATATATAAAATAGTTTGCCACGCTACAGTTTCGGTCTAGCTGTCAACAACGAAATTATTACTAATAATACCGCAACACTGTGACGCTCATTTATTTTCAGTCCAGTTTACGCAAACCCACTGCTCAAAATCTTTTATTAGCTTGAGTACCGCGTCAGTGCCTAATGAGATTGTCACAGGTGGTGGGCACGAGAAATGGTCTCTTCCTCCATGATGTATCACAAACGAACAAGCCGAGGGAGACCAACGGATGAATTTTAATAATTCATTCAGTGGCAGATAATATGTTACTCATATCCCCCAAATATCCCGAAATGCGCTCTGAAACTTCTGAGAAATTCACGAATTATGTAAAATTTGGGGCACAAATGAGTAGTTTTCCAGAGGGACAGTGAAACTCTATTATTATAATTCAGATGTCAAAATGATATTCGCGTGGCCGCTTTTGTTCCACCTGACGAGTGGCCCGATGGTTGTAGAAATGCGGCTGTGTGCTTGTAATTAATTGCAAAATATCAGATTATTAGGTTGACATGTTTTTAAGCACAAGAAAACGAGAAATGAGCAGTTGAATAAATTTTTTTTCTTTTCCTTCCAGTTAAAAATGGATTCTGCCAAATTAAAAAGCACGTGTACGGATTGAAATTTAGATTACAATTCCAGACAAAAATGATTGATATGAATTGTATAGTCTAGATCAGTATTTCTTGGGCTAGAGGGGCTATTTATTAACAGCTTTCATTAACTATTAGTATTAAAATCACTCAACATCGTGCTATTTTAAATCGTGTCACAAAGCACCATTGTTCATTTTCGTCAACAAAGAATGACCTTCCTCGGCGCCTTAAGGCTGACGACTGCCATTTCCGCTATTTTCAGATGATTGGTCCTTCATTTTTGGTGTCAGAATTGCTTCAATTAGGGAAAAAAATCCTCAAATGCGAGAGGAAAATTAAAGAACTGTTCCTTCAGTTAATGTTTTGTTCAATTCATAGATTT
Source organism: Uloborus plumipes (assembly GCA_038373865.1). Lineage (NCBI taxonomy): Eukaryota > Metazoa > Arthropoda > Arachnida > Araneae > Uloboridae > Uloborus > Uloborus plumipes. The sequence continues at coordinate 4,251 of JAXGGA010014176.1, read as the reverse complement.
CCTGAAAATCACGTGAGGAGAAACAGCTGCAAAATTAACGGCAAAAATGACTGTAAAATATACGAATTCGCAGTTAAAACTGAAAATAACTGCCGTCCACATTACAACAAGAATGCAGGATCATATTTTATCAGTATATTTTTCTGTAAAATTAGTATGATTTTTACAGTACATCTGCAGGTCCATTCTTTATAAAAGCAAAGGGGAAAAACTGGTATCAACTAATTATTCTGTAAAATTTAACTCACAAGACCTTATGTCTACGAAATCAATTAAAACAATTATCATACATGTAAATATTTAATATTCTGCGATAAAAACAATTTTTCTCATTTTTCCCAAACTTATATATTGTACAGCAATTAGTTCTGACACATCTTTTAATAAATTATGTCTTTTAATTGCAAAGAAAGTCGTAATTAGGATTAATTAGTATTTAGTACTATTTGCGTAAATGATAAAAAAAATGTCAAATGTAACTGGGTGCATGCATAGAACGAACGGCATTATTAAAGGAATAATAAAATGAAAACCCAAAATGGAATTATTATTGTCACTAATAATCTGGCTTTCTACGTATCGTACTAGTTTTAGAACTAGTTACGAAACGTTGCCTTCCGTGAAGTTTTTTACTTTTCTTTACTATTTAAGAATCTCATAAAATAATTCTCTTGGCATTGTGTTTATTAGAGGGTTTTACATAGCTATGATGGCTAAATTAAAATTAATTTTTTCAGTGTTATGTTTTTAGATTAGCAAAATGGCTATGTTGTAAACAAAAACTTAATTTTTTTTTTGTATGATTCAGTTTAAGAGGAAATCAGTTTTACAACCACTTTTTAAAATTTTTAGAATGTGCTTAAAGAAACTATAATGATTTAACTTTCAATGGTGAATTCTTGGGTTTAGCGTATGTATTTTTATGGTGCATATTTTTTTCCATGATTTTTTTTAATTATACATATTGCATTACTCAAAAGTTAAAGAAAAGAATCCTTGAAGTGATGAATCCAAAAAGTTTTTTTGAAATTGCGATGCAAGAATAAACTTTTTGTGACATTTTATAAATTGATGAGTTTTATTTTATCACCAAACACTGATGTTAAACTTTTTTGAATGTTAAAAATCCTTAAAAAAATCAAAGTTGAGAACTTTGATTTTTTATAAATTCTACGTCAAAAATTTTTTGTTGATAACATTTGGTGAGTATGATTGCTTTTATTTAATCATGAACTATAAAGGATTGAGTTGTTAATTTAATTCTTCAAAACTGCAGAAAAAACTGCTGAAACTAAAATTAAACTTTGGACGTGAGATGTCTTGTCAAAATCCTTTCGTACGAAGTCTTCTAAAGTGATGAGTGTGCGTGGAGGGGGGGCAGTGAGAGTCAAGGTGATTGACATGTAAACAAACCGATAGACACACAGTTTCTGCAATTCAGAATCTTACGACCTGATTTATTATTTTTGAGTATTACAGTACAAAAATTAAACCGTTTTTTTACAGTATAATACTGGAAGCAGAGTATCCAGTTTAAAACTAAAATGCGCAGTAATAATCTGTGAAACTAGCTATTTTGTATGATCATTTTAAGAGAAAATCAGTTTTATAACTACTTTTTAAAAACTTTTAGAGTAGTCTTTAAGGAACTATAATTATTGAACTGTCAATGGTGAATTCTTGGAGTTGCACTTGTATTTTTACGGTACGTTTTTTTTTCAGCATCTTTTTTTTTATTATAAATATTGCATTACTCAATAGTTAAATTAAAGCATACTTAAAACGCTGAGTCCAAAACGTTTACTTGAAATTTTGATGCAAGACCAGGGACGTCATTTCAAGTTTTTCCAGGGGGGGGGGGGGCAAAGAGTCCAAACACAATGCAATTTCACCGGAAAACATCAAAAACCACGCCCACTTATATGTAAATACATTGATTTCTCAAAGCCAGGGGGGGGGGGCAATTGATCCCCCCTAAATGACGGGCCTGTGCAAGAGTAAACTTTTTGTGGCATTTGATAAACTGATGAATTTTATTTTACCACCAAAAACTGATGGTAAACTTTTTGGAATGTTAAAAAAAATCTGTAAAAAAATCAAAGCTGAGAGCTACTATTTGCAAATTCTATGTCAAAAATTTCTTGTTGATAACATTTGGTTGTTATGATTGCTTTTTTTAAATTATGAACTGTAAAGGATTGAATTGTTAATTTAACTCTTCAAAACTGCAGAAAAAACTGCTGAAAGTGTAAAATTAAACTTTGGGCTTGAGATGCCTTGTCAAAATCCTTTCGTACATACTCCTCCGAAGTGATAAGTGTGTAGAGAGTGGGGGGCTGTGAGAGTCAAAGTGATTGACAAGTAAACACACCGATCGACACACAGTTTCTGCAATTCAGAATCTTACGGCCTGGTTTATTATTTTTATGTTTTAATTAAAATATTCGAAACGTTTCAATTTGTTTTTTTTATGAGGGAGTTTAGCCATCTTTCACCGTTTGCACATTATTTTAAACACATTTTAGCTTAAGAAATAAGAAACACCTTTGTGCAAAAATTAAGATTGTGTTTTCAACGTTTTAACGCACAAGGATAGCTGATTGCTTCCAACACGTGCTTCGCCGTTACAAGAACGCCTTTTTTAATGCAATAAATAATTACTTTTTTTGTTCAGTTCACTTTTCGTATTTCGAAAGAACTGCTGTGTATTGATCCAAATAAATTCAATTTCTTCTTGTTTAGTACATTCAATAGTGATTTTCAAGAAACATGAATTTTGTTAATACGCAACAAACACTATCATACAAACCTAAATTTTAAGTTTTATACTTATACACTGAAGTGACAAAAGTCATGGGATAGCAATATGCAAATTTTCAGATGGCAGTAGCATCGCATAAAACAGGTATAAATGCGCAGTGCTTTTACAGAGCTTTCATTTCTGTTCAAGTTATTCATGTGAAGAGGTTTTAACGTGATGATGACCGCACGACGTGAATTAACAGACTTTGAACGCGGAATGTTAGTTGGAGCTAGACGCATGGGTCATGCCATTTCGGAAATTGTTAGAAAATTCAACATTCCCAGATCCACTGTGTCAAGAGTGTGCCGAGAGTATGAAATTTCAGGCATAACATCCCACCATGGACAGCGCAGTGGTCGACCGCCTGCACTTAAAGATCGAGACCGGCGACGTCTGCAAAGAGTCGTAAATTCTAACAGACAAGCAACACTGCGTCAAATCACCGTAGAAATCAATGTGGGACGTACAATGGACGTGTCTGCTAGAACTGTGCGGAGAAATTTGGATTTCTTGGGCTATTCCAGCAGAAGACCGACTCGAGTGCCTTTACTGACAGAACGACATCGCTTGCAGCGACTCTCGTGGGCACGTGAGCATATCGGTTGGTCCCTAGATGAATGGAAAACCGTGGCCTGGTCCGATGAGTCACGATTTCAGCTGGTAAGAGCCGATGGTAGGGTTCGAGTGTGGCGCAGACCCCACGAAGCCATGGACCCAAACTATCAGCAAGGCACTGTTCAAGCTGGTGGTGGCTCCGTAATGGTGTGGGCTGTTTTTTCATGGCATGGACTTGGTCCTCTAGTGCGACTGGACCGAACATTGACTGGAAATGCTTATGTGCAGCTACTTGGAGATCACTTGCAGCCATTCATGGACTTCATGTACCCAAACAACGATGGGATTTTTATGGATGACAATGCGCCATGTCACCGGGCCACAACTGTTCGCAATTGGTTTGAAGAAAATTCTGGACAATTCCAACGAATGATTTGGCCACCTAGATCGCCCGACATGAATCCCATTGAGCATTTATGGGACACCATCGAGAGGTCTGTTCGTGCCCAAAATCCTGCCCCATCAACGCTTTCACAATTATGGACGTCTATCGAGACAGCATGGCTCAAATATTCCTGCAGAAGACTTCCAACGACTTGTTGAGTCCATGCCACGTCGAGTTGTTGCACTTCGCCGGGCAAAAGGAGGGCCGACACGATATTAAGAGGTATCCCATGACTTTTGTCACTTCAGTGTATGTCTGCATTGAACTTAAATGCCAACAAATGTATTAATGTATGGCTTACCAAACTTTTTAATGTACAGCCAAGACGATTCTTGCATACCGTAAAGTCGGGTTACTTGGACCCTAAGGGGTTACTTGAGCCCATTACAGTAAAATGATAAAATCTAGGTTTGGTACTTATTAGTTGAAGACTTGCATGTAGTTCCTC